>WAAB01022936.1:1795-75193 GCA_013389865.1 Piaya cayana
AACCTGTGTTGACTGGGCCTGATCACCCAGTTCTCCTGCATGTGCTTCATGATAGCACTCAAGATCACCTGTTCCATGACTTTCCCTGGCACTGAGGTCAGGCTGACAGGCCTGTAGTTCCCTGGATCCTCCCTGTGACCCTTCTTGTAGCTGGGCACGACATCAGCCAGCCTGCAGTTAGGAGGACATGGGGAGACCCTCGCCTAGGTTGCCCAAGGAATGTGTGGCTGCCCCATCCCTGGAAGTGTTGAAGGCCAGGTTGGATGGGGCTTTAGGCAGCCTGATGCAGTGGGAGGTGTCCCTGCCTATGGCAGGCTTGGGACTAGATGGGCTTTGAGGTCCCTTCCAACCCAAACTGTTCTGTGATTCTGTGTGGGGAGGCCAAGGCAGTTTACACAGGTTAGAAATGACAACGTTTTGGAGATGACAGTCAGAAATTATGTGCAAAATGTCACTTTAAAAAAATAATTTATTTTTAAATGCTTCAATCTGTCTTTAACATAGATGGTTTTGTGGGATATTATAGCAACATATAAATTAACATTTCCTTTATGATTTCAGGAGCCTTTATAGAGAAATACTATTTCTTTCGCTTGTTGCCCTGGGAAGAGATAACATTGATATTGGTAAGTTTTATAAATTACTCAAATAAGCACAGGTGATTGATGTATGCAAACTAGTTTTTCAGCTACCCTACCCACAAAAATGAATTATAGATTAGATGTGTGCCACTCTATGACAAGTGCAGAATAAAAAGGACTGTACAGTTATTTTCTGTTGACAAACATACTGTCGTTGTATCTGGATTGTGGTTTTGAGCATGGTATGTAGAAATTGGTTTTCTGTTTTTGCAGATGCTTTTGACCGAGAGTACAAAATGGCCTATGATCGTCTCACAGCTAATCAGGTGAAGAATACTCATAATTGTGATAGACCACCAAGTACGGGAGTAATGGAATGCAGAAAGATTTTTGGAGAACCATATCTTTAAATATACTGAGATAAAGAGGTGGTATTGATGATATGTACCTGTGTAAAATAACCACTTCAGTCACAAGGAACATCTCAGTCTTCAGTGTTCAAGAATGTACGTACGAGTGGACTGTGGCAGGAGGCCTTGGAAAATATAGGCCTATCTACAGATGTGGAAATGAACAGAGTGAAAAATGAGCCAAATATTATTTCCCTGTCCCTCGTCCTTTCTGAAAATCGGTGTGTGGAAAGGAAGATTCTAATCAAAATCAGTTCTTCAACCTGGGACAACGTATTACAGTTCCCTTCTTAAAAAAAATAAATTAAAAGTGGACAGAAACAATTTTCTGAACCTAATATGAGCGAAGTAAATTCTTCACTATCTGTTGTTTACATAGAATATTCATGATGGTATGAAGAGCATACAAAGTTGTATTATACATATTTTTAATTGTTTATAGTAAGTTGATATTTTTTTAAGTTTTTTAAATTACTGAAGTGAATTTTAAATGGACTTTGCTGCGTAACCAATACAGCACTTTTTTTTTTTTTTTTTCAGTACACTGCTGTTTATAGTAACTTGTCCAGTTACTTTTTGAGGAGCAATTTGGTTTTCAAGCAGAATAAAAACATTAACAGTAAACATAGACAGTGCTCTAGATACAGGGTTTCTCTCATGCATACATGGAAAACATGTTACCACAGCAGTCGGAAGGAAGGTATGGTTAGCTTCTATAAAACTCTACTGATGAACACACTTATGTCTCTGTAAAACACTTCTGGAGAAATCTGTTTCGCTTCCTCTCCTGTTCCCTTTACTCCCTAGTAAAGGGAAAGTGTCTTACAGGTTATGTTATAGAATCAGTCCATCTCTCTGTTGGCATTTGTTAATATGACCTCATTACAGATGTAATACAAAGCAAACAACAGCCTGCAAGAAGTTCTTCATAAACATGCATTGGTCAGAGTCTTGGTGGATGTGTTTGAAACACACTAAATATGACACATACTTAATGCTAATCCAAAGCTTTTAACTAAAGTAGATACAGCAAACTTGCTACAGGGAATATTTGGGGAATGTAACTTATCGGGGCATATTGTGCATAAATTAAGTGTACTTGGAATGTTTGGTCTCTTATTTCACAGGCAAAACAACTGAGTTTTTTTCTGTGAAGCAATGTCAGTCCTTGTGCTGCAGTCATGTCTTTTGTCTCATATTTTCTTGTTCTAGAGATTTAAAATGTTCTGTAGTCTCAGTCGCATAGCAGCTACTCTCCAGAAAGTAGGCTACAAATATCAGAAGTCTCATATGGGAAAACAGACATAGAGTTGTATAAAACACCTAAACAAATTAAACTGTGCTTTAACAAATAGTTATCTTAATTATTTTGAATTCTGATTTCTTTTAGTTGTTGCTGTTATAATGCTTAGAAACATTTGGCTGTTAATATGTTAAGTTTTATATTTTGTTCTGCCTACCAATAGGTATTTTTTAAAGTCTCTTTAGTTTGCAAGGGTAATACAGCAATATTTAGTCAGATAGAAAGGAGGCAAACTTCAATGCTCACATTTGCTCTGTTAAATGAAATAGAGCAAGCCTCTTAGAGGCTTAAATGAGAAGTAACACTGCGAAGCTCTATGTAAGCTCCTCCTAGACCTCTCTAAAGTAGTCAGAAAATGCTGCCCTAAGGAGAAGGTTTAAAAGCTGTAGAGCTGCAGATGTGTGCTTGTGCTAATGGCAAGACATGGTCTTGTTGGATACGGCTTTCATTGGGTAGTACATCTTCTCTAATTTGCTGCTAAAGGATGTAGCTGACCTTTCTGAAAGTATCACCCCACCCCCAGGGTGTAGCTGGCAATGCTACGCTTACCAACATCTCTCACTTTTAATTTATTTTAACCATTTGTGATGCTCTCTTTTTGTACTGCCATGCTTGTAAAGTATTCCTCATGCATGAACTACAGCCACCTTTTTTACCCAAGCACGTGCTACACAGTGTATCAGTGTAGGGTGGACACATAGCCCCTTCGTTCTTCTGAACCAGTGTGAAAAACACCAAGGTTTTTGTTGTTTTGAGGTGGTTTTTTTAACACGTTCATTTTAAGTACCTACTAGTGTGCATGTCTGCTCTGCTCTGTACAGTAAGTGCACTGTGTTTTCCAAGTAGAAATTGGATACAGTAGTTGCTGTGTATATAAACTCATGCATGTTTGTGCTGCGTATAAGGCAGAGTTCCTAACTCTCTGCAGTCATGTCCCATATCATTTACCTCTTGGGGCAGCCACTGTTTTATAGGACCTTCAAGCCACGAAGGAGGGCAAGTGGGTTTTCCAGAGTTGCTGTAGTGTGTTAGAGGTGCTGAGCTATGAAGCAAGCTTCTGCTTCCTAGTTTAGTCTGGCAGGAGTGACTGAGTCCAGTCTCTAACCACCTTTCACTAGGACATGACACTGCAAAATGTGTGTGGAATAGGCGCAACACTTGTGATACGTGGCCCACTTTCTCATTCTAGTGCCAGCTTTCTTGTAAGCACTTCCAACTCTTTTCAGATGTATAAAACCAACAAGTTTGCCACTTCATTCAAGCACCAACAGTCCTGCCAGTATTATCAAAAGAGTATATAGTGTACCATGGAAAGGATTGTATATGCATCCTTCAAACGATCTTACTGTGAGGCACTCCTGAAGCATTGCTGATGTTTACTTGGATGTGCTTTCAAATTATTCTATCAAGTAGTAGTTCATCAAGTTTAATCATTATATTTAATGAATTGGTTTTAAAGTCTGTTGTGAGACAGTCCACGGTAGAAATAATATAATAAAACATAGTTGTAATAGTACTTTAAGTGGGAGATTTTCTTCATTCCAGACATCATAATGTCCAAAATGTAGGTCCTGACGTGGATAATTCTTAAGCATCATACAATTCAGCGTTGAAACAGATTTCAGATCTCACTGTCCTTTATTCAAAAAGTAATTTGAGTATATTTTCCAGTACCACAAAGATGAATAAATAAAATGAGACCTATTTTCAACTTAAATTTTGTATGAACTGAATTTTCTCCTTTTATGTATTAAATAATGCTTATGTCAAAAAACATAAAGGTTTTACATTTGCAGTGCAATATATATTTTGCTTTACTTATGGTTCCACTGGAATAATTATTGGAGATTAAATACTGAAATGTGAATAGGAATTGTGCTGTTTCTCTGACACTGCTGTTACCCTTTTTGAGGTGGTTTGCTCTTGGTACAGTTACAGTCTGATGAATTAGACTTCAGCTGGTAAATGATTTGTATCCCAAGAAAGAGAAAATTCCTGCATGGAAAATCTTTCTATAAAAAATGGGAGATGCAAATAGTAATAAGCAAGGGTATTTCTGCATATGATCTCACTGGGATTTAAAAATGGTACTTTGTTAGCCTGCAAGCAGCACTTTTTAAATGAATGGTTGTAGATTTGTAAATATGTAATGTTTAAATTTTATTTACTAAAACCCAGTAGGGTGGATGTTTGCTTTGGTTTATATTTCCTTTAAAATATGCAAAGTTGGTGTTCATTATGTTAAGGAGGTTTTTTTCTCCTGTCTCCTCCAAAAAAGTTTTACAGTGAGACAATAAAAAGCTTAAAATCTTTCTGGTTATTGTCATTAACATTTTATTAGTTGGATTAGAATGATACAAGTGTCTGTGACTCTTAACTACACTGTTTGCACATGTGAGGCATTCTTCACAGTAAACCTTTGTTTGTTGAGGTCAGTGGCATTCTTTCATAGAGCTTACGTAGAAGATTCCTAACAACAGGAATTAGTGCTGGAAATGGTAATCTGTAAATAGCAGATTTGTGTCAGGATGAAAACAAAACTCAGAGTTCAACTTCTTGTAGTATTTCTCACTCCTGATTTTAACTTTTATTAGGGGCAGTGTGCTATTCTAACCCCAGATCTATCTTGTTACAGTTAGCTGTAAATCCTTTTGACATCACACTTGTACTGCTGGCACTGAGCACCAGTTTTGGGTGTTTAGGTTGCAAGATCAGGTAGAGATTTCAAAGGAGCCGCATGGATAACTTTCAGGATTGCTGTGCAACTCCCAAATCTTTGGTTCTGCATGCAGAAATGACTCTTATTGTTTTTGTTTTTAACTTGAAAACTGTAGAGATGAAATTCCCACAGGCTTTAAAGGGCCAGCAAGAAGCATTTCTTACAGAAGTGCATCACATTCTTGGAGATGTGTAGAGTACCAGCTGCAGGTGCTCCACAGTGGCATTCACTGAAATGAAAACTGCCTTAGCGTTGGGAAGTTGTGGCACACTGGCTGCAGCAGGAACCTCAGGGACCCGCTGTGCTCATTGTTTACATGTAGTGTGAGGGTGTTCACTTTCGAGGTGCAGAATGTGTCCCCACACAATGATTTTGAGTAGAGCAGTTGAGTAAGGGCAAGTCATAGAGGCGTGATTGTGTTCCCACTGAAGGAAGATCATTGATTTCAGTGAGTTTGAGCTGTTATTAAGTAACTTAGTGTGTTCCTGAAAATACTACTGTAATGAGTAAACATTGTATGCTGAAAATTGGCTCCATTAATTTTGAGAGGATCAGCTGTTCCAAAAACATGCATCCATATTGTTTCAGCCTTTCCACAAATGCCTAAGTATGCATGTTATTAATACAACGTGTATTTGATAGCACTCACTTCATTATCTGCTCTTTGGTGATCATAAAGAAAAACTGGAGAGGCAGATGTACCATTTGAGATTTGTTTATTTTGTTAGCATGTTAAATATATTTTATTCTCAGTAAGAATTCTGGTCACTTTTTACAGCAGAACAAATGCTACTTTAAACCCTTTTGAATTTGACATCTGCTTACATACATCTTGAAGTGTCCAAATGTCATACCGATACTGGGCAGGATATTATCTTGTCTTCTAACATCACACTGACGATCAAAAACAGAAAGTAAAGAGCAAACATAGTGAGCCCCAGCAGTTTGTTCATTTTCCACTTACAGACAGCGATTGAGATAATCACAAATAGGAGCATGAGAAAAAGGAGAACAATTGCACAAAACAAACCATTGCTACTGACTGCAACTGGTCTGAGCCCATTGAAGACAGAATAAAGGAACCAAGGAGCTGGCAAACTGTAAGGAAAGGAAAAAATAATTGAAGTAAATGTTTAAAGGCAGCTCATTTTCTGCATCATAGCCAAGCAATTTTCCCAAACTGTTACACTGGATGTAATCATGCATTTTTTCCCTGTATCTCAGCATAAATCTAAAACTGATCTTAATTAAAATTAATATTCAGTCTGCTGCACTAAGTTAGAAAGGTCTGTCTTTCATGTGTAGGTTAGGTTTAAAAAGAAAGTACAGCTGAAATGAAATTAAGACCTTCTTTAGAATAAAACCAGCTTGTTTTGTACTTAAGAAATGTGTGCTTCGGCTAATACTCACCCAACAGTGATATCAAAGATGTTGCTGCCTACTGAACTGGAGACGGCCATATCACCTAAGCCTTTCCGTGCAACAATAACACTGGTGATGAGGTCAGGGATTGATGTTCCTGCTGCCAGGATGGTTAACCCCATAATTTCCTCTGATATCCCGATTGTTTCACCAACCTAATAACGCAAAGTCGGTCGGGTAGGGCTGTTAGTTTGGGAACATGGAGTTTAATTACTCTGTGTGTATTTCAGGTTTCATGCTGTATTTGAGTTTAAATGCTTTAAACCCCTTAAGCTTTATGGGATGAAAGCCTAGATTTCATAGTGTATATTGATGTCAGTTTCACTCTAGCATAGGGCATCTGATCACAGGGTTGCCAAGATCAAGTCAGTCACAGCACAACCCTTCTGTCCTAAGTTCACCTCTTCTGGATCTACCTTTCCCTCTCCAAGTTGAACATCAGCTACATCTGACCCGAGGGCTTTGGGGAACTAAAGGTTTTGGATTTGTGGCTTGATCAGCTATATACTGCGACTGTGCAGTATATCACTAGATAAAAAGTGTGGGTCTGATTCTACAAGATGCAAAGTATTGTTTCCTAGAACACCAGGTGAGCATTAAGGTAATGAGAGCTGAGATCATACAGCAGCTTCCAGGACCAGAACCTGTATTTTCCCAGAATTGTAATTGACTAAGGAATAATTATGTTCTGCACAGAAGCATTCATCAATGAAAAGGCAGGACCAAGATAAATCTTGATGGCACTTTTCCTTGCATTGATGCACAAATTCCCTTAGAAACTCAAAAAAAGCATGAGAGTTTGTCAAATGAAAAATAAATGAAACTGAAAATTCCCTTTTGGGTTCTAACAAAACAAAAGTTTCTACTGTTTTGCTGGATGACTGCAGCTGTAATTAATTCTTCAGATAAAGAACAGTGATACTGTTCCCTCTCTCCATCTACTTGTTCTGAAATGGTCTTGTTTGCAGAGAGAAAATAAACCCCTCACCTGGTGAGCCCACCACACCATGAGGTATGAGAATGCAGCAATCCAGAGGATGGATCCAAAAAATGTGATGACAAAGAACTTCTTGGAGTCCTGTTAAAATCAAGTTTGAAAATAAAAACATGGAGAAGTTTCAGGCAAGTTAATGATCCCTAGTGAAAATTATTCACCTGAAACACTTCACTGCAATGAATTGCTTTAATGTGGAGCCTGGTCTCTAGTTGTATTTAATTTTTTGTCAGCTTAATTAGATGACCGATACTTGCTGGTCATTTGTGGTTTATTAAATTAAGCCTCTGGAACTCTGCTGTTAATGCTGCAGCTCCTGTATGCACGGTCTCTAGATGTGGACAAATAGAACCAGGGACTTTAGCTGAGAGGAAATCTATAGTTCAGTTAATGAATCCAGCAGCAGAAGGAAGGTAGATTCTTACCACGCTTCTGACATCAGGCAGGGTGCTCCAGAGAGGAAACACAATGGGAAAGAGGAAAAGGTAAATGGCTTGTTTTTTCCTAGTTTCTGGCCATTCAAGAGATAATGGCTGGTCATTTTCATCATCATCATCATCCGTGCTGGCATCATCTGTGTCTTCCTCGCTTTCTGAGCTGCTGTCTTCTGAGGAGCTGCTGTCTGAAAAGGGCTGTCAGTCAGCAAGAAAGGGGGAAAAGCCAATAAGTTTTCACATGATCAAGGAGCTGCATAGCATTTATACCGCAGGGGCTTGCCTTGACAGAGGTTACACTTGTAAAGCGGCTGAGGCACCCATAGTCCCCATCTTGCTGTTGTGGGGCAAAATCCAGGCATAACCTATCTTGGGGCCTGTGTGTTGTTAAACATGTGCCTGTTGTGTCAGTTACCTAGAAACAACTTTTGGATGGGGTTTTGACGCAGATGAAAGGTTGACGGTTTATCTTTGAAAATCTTTTCTCATCACATTGGCCAGATTGCATCAAGTGAAAGGAGGGATTAGGGAAATAAAAAAAACCAGATACATGTACTGATGGACACAGTGCAGATGGATACTGGTATCTTCCCTTGTGCTGGAGTAGCTCTCTGACCTCAGAGAGTCGTTTGAGCAGAAATATTATACAGTGTCAGTTGGGAGTCATATTTTGATTTGTCTCCGTAATTTTAAATGTTTCAGTTAACACCTTAATGTATCTCATCACTGCCCATGTAGTCCATTTATAGTCACCAGTTACAGGAAATGGGTTGGGTCCTGTCCCAAAAGCTCTAGAGAGAGGAAAAGGAAAATACATGTGTGGTTTGGTCTGGAGTAAACAGTTATTGCCTAGGATGCTTATTTAGATACCTGTCCATCTTGCAGGGCATCTGCTTTCTCTTTGTCTTTGCTGGGTTCAGAGTCACTGGCAGGAGTTACCTGCACGGTGCTTGATGCCTTCTTGTCCTCTTCTGCTAAAAGTGATAAGAAGGAATATGGGTTTCAGTCAGCATCAGGTGGTCACCTTCCCCTTGACCAGCAGGAAGGTTTGAGCTTCCAACAAGAATGGGTGGTGTTTCATGTCAAACCCAACCTGATTACCTGGGTTTTCTGTTTGTTCTCTCTGTCTTCTGTGGACTGTGATTGGTAAAAGCTTGGCAGAAACTGGTCTACCTGGCACAGAATGATACTTTGATGATCCTATAAACTTTTGTCTGGAACTGCTGTACAAAGCACATGTGTAACAACAGGGAAAGGCTAATTATCTCATCTACAGATGATGAATGTTTCTTGGTTTTAGTCCAAAGATCTTATTAAAGCCATCCCTAGAAGCCAGACAGGATGTAAAGCTTTGCTTTCCCCTTTTTTCTAATAGAGCATGGCATTCTCCAAGGCTTCTGGGAAATGGCTGCTAGGTGCTGCCAGACTTTAATCACTGGGTAGATATTCAAGTGCAAATAGGGAAGTGCTGACACATACAAGGAAATGTCTGCAATGTCCTTTGTGCTGTTCCTGTGTTACCTATGTAATCAAGAGGAACGTGGCAACCTCTGTGCAGAACGGTGTAGAAATATGGATAACAGAGCAGAACGGAAGGAGCACCTGACGCACTGCTCTGTCACAGCCAGGGCCCTTTTCAGGCTGCTGCAGTTTAGGTTAAGGGAATCCTTCTGCATAGTCAAGCCTGTCAAGTCAGTGGGGTTGTGGTATCTCATTAATTGTACCTGGATGGAGCATTACAGGGTATCTTATCCTGAAAAGAGGAAGTTGATCCTGTACAGTGCCTCACAACTGCTCTAGGGAGCAAGGCTAGAGGGGAGATCTTCAGAAATGTGTGTTTTCAGTGAGTGCCACTTGGGATTTCTGAACCTGGCCCTTGAAGGAGTACACATGGGACACTTTCAGCCTGAAGTGGGAGAGAGTGATAATGCTTTTGGAATGTGTGCGGTTCTATCTATGCACCAGCAAAGTTTGCAGAACATGTCACAGGGTGAAAATTCATAGCTTAGAGAAGTCAATGTGGTGCTGAGAACCCACACCAAGAATTTGCTTGTTTCTTAAACAGCATCTTCCCCAAGTTTGGTCTCATTCAAGGCTGTGCGGTGTGTGGGCAACTGTTGTCCTGCAAGCATGGCACTTGTGGAGGTGGGACCTTCCATACAAAAGGTTCAGTATCCCAGCCTTGCTGCCAGCACAGGCCCTGTCATAGCACAGGCCACTGCTGCTTCTGGATCAGCTCGGAAAGCCTGTGTATCAGTAGCAATATAGAAAAACCAAAAGCTATTAAAAGGGAGGTTGCACAAATCCTTACAATTGATACGGACAAAGTCAGAGTGGCTTTACTCTCTGGAGGGACTTTTTGTACTCTCCTGTGAATGCCAAACCTCCAAGCTAAAATGAAGGTACTTTGTTTTAATGAACACCTCATTTGCAGTGCCTACCAAAGATCAGCAGCATAGCAGCACCCAATTACTGTCTGTAATAGCCTGACTTCCCTTTTCTACCCTTCTGGTGGCAATTCATGCTACAACCTTGCAGCACTTGCTGTTTGGATGCTACCTCACTAACCACTGCTGGACTCCTGGAGGGACAGCTTTTATTGCCCAATGTTAGCGTGTATCAATTGATTTCTGCTGCATTATTATAGCAGCCATTTGTGACCAGCAATAATAGAAAAAATGTGTTAGATCATAGTGTTTCTTTGGCAGCCCTTGGGTGTTGAGTGCTGGGAAGTTGAGGGATGGCAATGCATAACAAAGCAAACAGTACTGACTTCTCACACCCACCTTCTGGTTTTGACCCTTGTCCTGCCAGTGTCTCTGCTTTGGCCTTGGTGATGTTGCTCAGGATGTCAACTCTGTCTCTAAATTTTGCTGTGGATGAGAAGGGTACATCTGTCATCAGCTGTGAGCAAGGGAAAGCCTCCACCTTCCCTGCCTCCCCCAACACACACATGCTCTCTTGCCCCTTTCCTCTTGCATTGATTGCAGTCAATGTCGACTTGAGAACTGTCTTTCTGGCTGTGGCCTTAGGTTTTGGCTGCTGTTAGTTGGTCGTAGTTATTATATTTAAATGCTTACTAGTGTGGCAGTTATGTCAGCAATCTGACATGTAACTAATACTTTCATATTTACAAGAGAATCTGCAGGGAAGAGAAATCCTTTCCAGTTCAGTAATATAGGGGACAGTGTACTTCATAGGAAGGAAATGCAGAAAGAACAGAGGAGGAGTTCTGATAATTTTGTTCCCAAAGGACTGTTGAGTTTTTCAGGCCAAGTTATGTGCAAGTTAAACATGACACCTGGTGACCTGATGGTAAGGATGAATAAAAAATGTTTTATCTTTTATTATCTAGAAAATGATTGATTTTTCAAATATACAAGAATGCTGGAGTCAATCAAGATTCTTGACATTCAGGTTCAACATTGTCCCAGCTGCAGTGTAGCATTCAGTCCTGTATTTATGGGACTGCTGAGAGCTTCTTCCACTGTAAACTGTCCTCTGCTCAGCTGAGCTGCTTTGTAATTGTTTTACAGAGAACAGTGAAAAGGTGTCTGTCCTCATAGTTAGGTGTTGTGCTCAAATATCTTAAGTCCTACTCACACTGAAATTGAGCAAATCATCAGCTCAAAGAAAAGGCTCCTTTTGCTCTAATGTGTATCCTTTGTTGAGCTGCCTATCCACTGACTGAGCCAAGGTTCACAGGGTTTGCACATGGACACTGCCCACAAGAAATTGGCCATGCTATGCTTGACTTGTGTGCGGGGATGTAAATTCATTTCCTCGGAAAGTTTTATCAGACTGATATAATCTACTAAACTGTTGACTGTGCAACTAGAACATGCTGTTGTCATTTGCCTCAAGGGTAAGGCCCTGACACTATTCAGCACCATGATATTGAGTTAATAGAGCAGGTCCAAGGCCCCGAGCCACTCAGGCAGATCTACCGTTCTGAGCTGAACCTCATGAAAATCAGCAGACACTAGTATATGTTCAATAACTGGGACCTGCTCAGACATTAAGGCCTCTGAGGATGAGTCCTATTCTGGTAAGAATCATCTTACTGTCTGAGAGGAACATTTTTTACCAGCTGGGATTTCCTCTGAACACTGGAATGCCTCGATAAAGATGGAAAGGCTGGCTGGGACTGAAGACCCCAGACTCTTCCATACTCCTTGTCCACACTGAACCCTACCAGGGAGGATGTGAAGCACTTTGCTGCATTTTCCACCTGTTGATGCTAAGCACAAGCGTGCCCACCAGTGCAAGGCAACGAAGAGATGACTTGTTGCTCCCAGTCTCCTCTAACCACCGGGCAACCCATCTTTCTGTTTAGCTTTTCCCAGAAGCTGTTGCAAAAGCTTCTGTCAGCAGGGTCAGGGCGGTCAAGCTCAGCCTGAAAGCAATTATATAAATTAAAGCTCCTGGCTTCCTGCCCTCACCTGGGCTGCAGGCTGTGAGCACCAACCTGAGCAGAGTCTCTGAGGATCCCTCTGTCAGGATAAACAGATTGGGTCCAGGCCACTACCCAGTTCTCATGAGATCAGCCACTTAAAAAGGTGTTAATTCCTCTGACACATATTTCATGCAGGATGGACTGAGATTGGAGGAAGAGCTGGCTATAAGCTGGCCAGATCTGCAGGTCAGCATGGGGAGGAAGGATATCTGTCATCTCAGTCCTTGCTGGTGCTGGGGATTAGCTGAGCAGTGCAGCGTGCTGGCCCTGTGGGTGCACAGTGATGCACTGGCTGCCCTCTCACTGAGGACTGCAGGTCCCAGGAGTGTTTGCTATAGGTAACTCTCTGCCCTCTGGTCTGAGAGCCTATCACACGAGAAGGGCAACAAAGCTGGTGAAGGGGCTGGAGAACAGGCCTTATGAGGAACGTCTGAGAGAGCTGGGGGTGTTTAGCCTGGAGAAGAGGAGGCTGAGGGGACACCTCATTGCTCTCTATAACTACCTGAGAGGAGGTTGTAGAGAGGAGGGAGCTGGCCTCTTCTCCCAAATGACAGGGGACAGGATGAGAGGGAATGGCCTCAAGCTCTGCCAGGGCAGATTTAGGCTGGACATTAGGAAAAAAATTTTCACAGAAAAGGTCAGTAGGCACTGGAATGGGCTACCCAGGGAGGTGGTTGATTCACCTTCCCTGGAGGTGTTTAAGGGATGGGTGGATGTGGTGCTAAGGGGCATGGTTTAGTGTTTGATATGAATGGTTGGACTCAGTGATCCAGTGGGTCTCTTCCAACCTGGTTATTCTATGATTCTATGATTCTATGCCTGTGTCCAGGGGCCTTTCAGGAAGATTCCTGTCCTATGGATTGAGAGCTTCCAGGCTGGACTTAAAGTGACAGCTTGAGCTTCTACCTTGAGTTTTGCTCTTATGTTTAATTAATTCTTTGGCTCTAATATTGAATCTAAGAGGACTAACTTACAACATGAACAGCAGAAAGGATGGTTTTCTTTAAAATTTAGTATTTGGGGATTCTGATGTCGAAAAGTAGACATAAAAAACCCCCCTCATTACATATGTAGTCCTTGGTATCACGATTCTCTTAAAACAAGTGATTATGCTAATGAAAAAAGTAGAAACTGTAGCTGCCTTCAGTCTTCCTGCTCAGCTCTAGCCTGCGACACTGCCTGCTGTTTTATTCCAGTCTGATTTCCAGAATCTTTAGCTTGTTAACTGGGGCATACTGAGGGTAGACAGCTCTGTGGGAGCCTTTTTCCTCATTTAAAAGTAAAAGCAGGCTTCTATCTTCTTCCCTGTATGACTAGAGTTTAAAAAATAATCTGATGGTAAGATTGGAGGCTCATAAGTGAGAAGGTCTCAGTCTTCCCAAAATTCTCATTCCTTTTAATTCCGCAATGATTCCCTCTGGTGTCTAACCAGAACTTCTTGAAAAGATCTCATGTTCTTCTACACACTTTCAGAGAAAGGGGAGGAAGGAAAACAGAAGGGGCTAGAAAGTAAAACACCACGTCTCCTATAGACAGAAAAGGACTGAAGAAATTATACCTTTCTGTTATAAAAAGAAAAAAGAAACATTCTGAACTTAAAACACTGTTCCAATGAGAAATGTTGTTTCATGCAAGGGATGTTGCATTAGGAACAGTGAAACAAAATTTGTGGTTTACACTAATGCCTCTGCCTCAGAAATTTGCTTTTGAAGGCCCAGTGCTGGCAGTTTTATCATATTTTTGGTCTCTTGCTGTCCTAAAAGAGCCTCTGTGCTGCCCAAGTAAAATGTAGCTGTAGGATAAGGGAGGAAACTCTACAGAGATCCTAATAGTAGGTTAAGTTAGGAACTGCTGAGAAATCGTTGGCAACCTTTTGCTTTTGTAGAGTATTTTTTACTGCAGCCTCTAAGTGCTTATGCTACAGGCACTGGCAAGGAGGAACAAGGACCCTTAACAAAAGATAAATTGCTTTGAGATCATCTTTTATGTTGCAGCCTAATTACAGAAATGTGCCCAGCACAGACAGTAATGCACAGGGTGCAAAGAGAAGGACTTTGGTGGCGATCAGTTGGAACTAGGCACCCAGCTGTCCTGGGGTACCGAAGGGCTACAGTACTATTAACACAAAGGTTGAGCTTGCAGACCTGATGTGCCTTTTGGTTTCAAATCCTTTTTCAGAGTCATCCTGGGGAAGTCACTTCACAGAATCATAGAATCACCAGGCTGGAGGAGACCCATCGGATCATCTTTCTGGCCAAGATCCTCGAGGCACTTAAGCTTCTCAGTCTATTCATAAATGATTCTTTTTCTCCAGACTCCCTTTTCTTTAGGCATGAATTTCACAGGATAAGGAGTGTCTCTTACTAGGCACATGGGACCTGGGACATTAGGTCCTTGATTCTGAGTGCTGTGCTGTTATAAAATCAGTAACTAACTTTATAATTATCTTTTCTAAGGAGCTGTCTCTGTTCTAGTAGTGTGGAGTGAAACAGGCAGGTACCTGGGGCAGAGGTTTTGCCTTTATCTCAGTGGCATTAGAATAGTAAAGGTTCTAAGAAATAACCTATTGGAGAGATTGCAGCCCATCCTCCCATTACCCACGCTGTCAGACTTACGTACATATGGACACACTCCCATCTAGTGGCTGCCTCATCCAGAGACAGCAGCCCAGTCTGCCCAGGTGAAATGAGAGGGGAAGTTTTCTTTCTGAGAAGCTCTGAACCACACCCCCCCGCCCCATTTATTAGATAGTCACAAGCTGTGGTAATTCAGCCTCTTAAGTCAGACCAGCAGTTTACAACTGCATTGAAACCCTCCCGCCGTGTGTTCTGGGCTGAGCTGGCTGGGGCAGCACTGAGCACACTCCTTGGCCTGAGCTGGCATCCTCAGGTCCCCACAACTCCTGCCGAGGGCCCAGGGTTGCATCAGGACACCAGCCTAGACCATAAAGCCAAGCATATGCTGACCTGCCATGGGAAGATGCTGAATAAAGGTATCTGGAGGTGCAGGAAGGATGAGAAGGCACTGGAGGATCTCTGAGGAGCCACAGTCCCTTGAGCCTGGTACTTTCTGATGCTAAAGGCATGTCATCTTGTAAATTCTTGGGTTTACCCTTGTGCTGTTGACACCACCTCTGGGGGGGACAGGAGGCAAGGGCAGCAGAGCAAGTTCTGATGAGTCTGGCTCTTATTAAGCTACCTTTAGTAACATGATGGATAGCTTTACTAAAACCTGTCAAAGTGGATATTCATCTGTCTTCCTACCCTTACCAAGCCTCCTTTGTTCTCTAAATCAGTTTGTGCAGATGGGATTTTGATCTGTAGAGTCCTTTTTGTAACCTCTGTGATAGACATGAGAGGTGTTGATCTGCTTAGCTTCAATCTCTCCTTGAATGGACAACAGATAATCTCTTCAGAACAAGTAGGGCGGTGGAGGGGCTGGGCATGTGCTGAGCTAGGAAAGAAATTCTTAAAAAGCCATCTGTTTTTAACATGCTTCTCCATTTCCTGGAAAACGAACTTCTATACTTGTTTTGTATTAAGGTTGATATAAGGCAGCACATTAAAAGTTTGTGAGCGAAGACTCTGGGTCTGTCTGGAAATGCAGCATCTCTGTGCCCTTGGCAGTTTAAAAGAAATTGTATTAGTCCTGAGCTGATCAGCCCTGGGGAGCTGGACAATAGCCTGCAAAGTGCTCTGGGTACAAGTTATCATGACAGTGATGATACTGCAGCCTTGCAGATGGGCTTTTACAGGTGCTCACTCTTGGTCTAAATCAGGTATGGATTGACTCAACCATCATAATTGGAACCTGCTGTGCATTTTAGATCTCATTAAGATTTTAAGTCCAGACAAAATGATATTTCTTCAAAGGTTTTAACTTCTTTTTCCTTTTCTTCAGGTTTACGCCTTGTGAGGGCCTGTGTGCACAACCAGGGAGGTGCATGGGTAATGAGCTCTCCCTGTGTACAAATTCCCGCTGCAAGTGAGACTGATAGGTTGAACAGCTCTTTCTCAAAAATGTAGTCAGCATTAAATGCTGCTGTCCCAAGGCTGGGGTGAGGTCTGAGCTGAGAAGAGGAAGGAAGATGTGATACATTATGAGATGGAGAGAGCTGGTGACTCCTGTTTCTGCTCCTGCTATCAGAGGGATAACAGAAGACAAGGGATGACAGTGACCACCACTGCTGGCAGGGACTCCAGCAACAGCAGCGGCTCCACGTGCCCTCATCTCCTCTGAAGCTTCAGTACAGCTACCATCACAGCAGCAACTGGTTTGACACAAGCAAAGTAAGATATGGCAGGACCAAAATGTAAGGTGTTTGTCCTTGCTAGCTATGTGATCAGAAGGGGTACCTCCCGCTGTTGTAGAGCTCCCTCCACCTAATGTCATCTGTGATGTCCAAAGCTTCATTTCAAGGTTGAGTTGCTGGCCCCCAACACCCTGACTTACAAAGACTGTATTCCCAGTTACCGCTGCTCTGCGCTCAGGGCTGCAAAACCAGCTCCCTCAGATGCGGAGCATTCACTCACCTTCTGCCAGGGGGTCCAGGGTGTGGATCATGAGTTGGAAGATGGTGCTGCGCATTTGAGAGTTGTGTAGGGAGGCTGAGCTGCTGCCTCGCTGTAAAGCTGGTGCAGGCTATGGAAAGGTACAATGCAGCAGTCAATAGCAGTTTCCTCATCAAAACTTCTCCACTGTTGGTTCACCTCTGCCCCCAGAATGCATTTTTACAGAGGCTGATTTCTCCAACCCAAGGAGCAACCCAGCATTTTTAAACAGCCTCTGCATTTGAGTTCACAGGATGGCTGTCAGTGCCTACCATTCACAGCAAGAGACGTGCTTATAAGGTAGTAGGCCAACCTGTCCTTAGATCAGCATCAATACAATGTCATTATAAATTACAATAATCAAAGCATGTAGTGCTTTTAGTCATAAACTTGTTAATAACTGTGTAGATTTATATGCTGATAAAAGGCAATGCTACAGTCCTGTCAAGTCTCCTGACTTAACTCAAAAGCTCTGGTGCTATAAAGCTCTGGTTCTTATAGTCAACACCAGAGTCCTAATGAGCTTTTGACTGAATGTTAATTAGTACAGGTAGGTTAAGTGCACAGAGGAACAAACAGCATTCATTTGAAGAAGCTAACACCTGTATTTTATATACATATGCAGCCACTAATTCAGATCGGCCTCTCCATGTAATGACTGGCAGCCACAGAGAAGACAAAGGGTCAGCAGTTTAACCAGAAGCAGAGGAATGAGCTCTTCAGTGTTCACTATGCCGAAGGGCAGACCCTACAGCCTCTGCTTTGGTAGCTCAGGAGGAAAACTGACCATGAAACTAGGTAAGAAAAGCCATGCCCTGATTTTCTCTGTGCTTATTTACATCACAGAATTAATAGCATTCTGCTAGTAAAATCCACTTGGGAAGCCTGAGCCATCTCTTAATTTTGATAAAAATTCCCTCAAGGACACAACTCAGCCAGGTAGCCTCTTAAGTAAGGTGTGGATGTTGTGCCAAGCACGGCTGGTTCTTTGCACAAAGTAGGATTTGGTCCAGGTTTCTTGACACAGAAGTTGACACCTTTATTCACGACCTGACATAGAGAGGGGTTCAAAATACAATGGCTTCAAATTCCTGTAAAGTTGCTTAGACCTACCTGCAGCTTCTTGCCATCTGTTGGCTTCTTTGTTCCATCATCTGCAACTGCCCCACTGCTTTTCTGCATGCAAGCAAGAACAAAAGTGATTGAACATCACTACCACTTCACCTGCATTTTCAGGATATAATGATAGCTCTTCTGAGTATGCCAGTGAGACAGCTAATATATGGATGCAACTGAAAACGCTGTAGCTATGTGCTCTCCTTAAACCATGTGGCCTCCAGGAGAAACAGGATTCTACCTACAGCTCCTCAGTGATGATGCAGGTACCTGGGGGTGGACTCAAATGGCCTCTGCCATCTGGTTCCTATAGATATAGGCAGCTCCGGACTTCAACCCCAAACATCTGTACCCTGACTCTTTTTTCAAGCAGAGGCAGAGTGAAGGTGCAAAGGGGTATTTTTTTTTTCCAATGATCAGCATTATTTTTCATATAGGTAATTTATTTCTTCCAAGAGTGAGAGAGAGACCAGCAACAATCTGTCATGCTACTATATGCTAGTGAGAGTTCTCTATAAACTTCATTTACAGGGTTTCTTTTTTTTCCCTTCAGCCTGAATGGTTGGATTTCATTTGTGATGATTGGTGATGTCCACAGTGATGTATGCATATAGCTGCAGTATATCCTGCTAGAATGCAACACACAACCTTTCAGGACTCCCAGCTTTGAGCCCTGGATGAAAGACAGACAAGGAGAAAAAAAGTAAAGCCCTTTCTTGATTCTCTCCCGCTTCAACTATCCTCATCCCTCTCCCTTTCTTTCCTTAAATTATGTGGAGTGCCAAGACCACACAAAGCAAAGCATGCTTGAGTGCCTGTGACGCACATCTGACTAGTAAAGCATGCCAAAGCCAGAAACCTAATGGTCTCTGCTCAACAGATGGCAGTAGCACAGATTAAGAGGACAAAGACACAGTAGGGAAACTGGGGAGGGACAGAGGAGGAAGAAGTAGGTAGGCACACTCAAGAAGACAAACCCCAAAGTGTTCTGGAGACCACATCCTGGCCAGATCTTTCAGTCTGGAAGGGTAATTGGCTGTGGGGACACGTTCAGATACTATCTTTGTGTAAGCAGTCCAAAAGACAATGAGTGAAGAGCCTTGGAATGCATAGTTACAGCTACAAACCTTGTGTCTGAGCACCAGTGCACAAGGAATCGTGTTTCAGAGCACATACAGCTGTGGTCAGTGCATGGAAACAGGATTTGGGCATTTTGATCTTATTGACAAATGGTGGCTGAGAGAGGTGGTGACGATTGCTAAAGGCTGCCAGATCCGTTTCTGTGCTGCAGGCTGTTTAAGTGACAAGTGACACACCTAGCAACAGAATGGGGAAAAGTTAATTTCTTCCATCTCTCACTTGGAAGAGGCTTGGGCAGTGCCTCTTATCCAAAGCCTTTTTTTCTTCTGTTTAACACAGAATTGTCCAATCCTGTTCCCAGATTAACAACATGTTCCTGTAAGTGTTTTTTCTGAAACTCCTTTACAACAACTGAGTGAGCAAAATCCCATGCATGTCTTTGAAAGTAGGTAACTGACTGCAAATGGTATCTTTAGTAGCTGCATGGGTAAAACACCATTTTAGAAGTGTTCTCTAATCTCTTAGAATCTCTGCTATATAGATTGCATTTCCCTCATTTTATAACCATAATTATTAATCAGTACCTGTATCCCGAGGTTTTGTTTGAATGTGCACTTTGTGAGGAGATGCAATTATTTTTTTTTTGTGGTTTATGCTACAAATTATTTCCAACTAGGCCTCTGAACAATAAGGACACCAACCTTCCGTATACGCTCTGCTGATGCTGCCTGCACGGCACTTAGCTTCTTGTTCAGTTCCTGCTTCACCCATTGTTCTAGGTACACGTTCTGTTTCATAGTGAATACATATGTAGCATAAGCAGTCAGTAAAAGGAGGCTTTCCCACCAATCAATGACACTGTCTAGGAAAAACAGGATGAGCATCAGTAAGTCTACAATGTAGAATGAGATGTCTCTAAATAAGGGCCACCATGTCAGGTGGAGTATCTCCCTTGAGAAGAGGGCACAGGTGCCAATGACAAAGAGGATATTAAACACTGCTGAACCCACAATGGTACCGATGCCCACATTGCTGTGAGAGATGAAGACACCTATGAGGGAGGTGAAGAGTTCTGGTGCTGATCCACCTGCTGCCATGAAAGTGGCTCCAGCCACATCTTCAGAGATCTGTAACTTCTCTGTGATCACTCCCAAAGCAGGGACAAAATACTCATCACACACTATGGCCAAGGCCACAAATACATATATCATGCCAAAGATGTGAAGTACAACCCACCCTTGCCTGCGTTCTTCTACACTGAATAGGTCTTGGGGATATTCTCCTTTGGACTCATATGGTGGCTTTTCATCTGGGGAGATTTCACTGACATTTTCTTGCTGTGGTGTTTCATCCACTGATTTAGTGATGGGCACAGTTGGCTCAGGATCCACGTATACACAGTGCCTTATTTTGGGTGCTGCTGTGGCATTGCCTGTTATGGCAGTCCTGTTGCTGGAGAGGTCCCTGGAGGTCACTTTGACAGCATTTGTGGGTTGGGGTGCTGTGTGTGGTGCTGTAAGGGTAGAGGGGCTGAATTGGAGCTGATAGAGAGAGAGGACCAACACTACAGCAAGCAAGAAAAAGATTCGGCTCCATTGTAGCCGCCTTCTCCGTGGTAAATGCATTTCCTAAGGGTTCAAAAACCAGAGCTGTGTCCAGAAGCTACTGAAGACCTCTCTTGATCAGTGGTTTGCACTTACATCCACCATTGGAGTTTCTAGCTGATATTAAGTGTCAGGAGTGAAACTGCATGACTCAAAGTGTAGGATCCTGCAAAAGAAAATTTAGTGTGAAAAATAAAGTACTGTAACTTCCCACAATTTGGGTAACTACTTTGCTGACTGCTTTCCTTTTTTTCAATAGAAAGAAATGGACTTAAATGAGTAAAATCAGTTCTAGATTCAGGTTTCACTCTTTTTTTTTTTAAATGCCTGGAGACTATGCTGATTAATAAACATAGGTTTGGTTTAATATAGTGAGGAGTTGTCCAAGACAGTCTAATCTGAGCTGAATTCTAATTCTGCCTAATGCCCATATCCAGCACTTATTAATATTTGTGGCTTTCATTAAGTCCAGTTGTTACTCTGTATTATTAATGACTGGGTCAGTATTCTGGTGAGGAAAGGATATAGCTTCTGTTAAGGAACCTAC
Source organism: Piaya cayana (assembly GCA_013389865.1). Taxonomy (NCBI): domain Eukaryota; kingdom Metazoa; phylum Chordata; class Aves; order Cuculiformes; family Coccyzidae; genus Piaya; species Piaya cayana. The sequence goes on from WAAB01022936.1 coordinate 23,012, forward strand.
TTTAAACTGCTAGAAAAGATGATGCTCTGAAGACAAGGTCATACTGTTAAAACCTCCCTCCAAAAAGACCAAGTAACCTCGACAAGAGAGTGAGAACTGCTTGGTAATTCCCAACTCTGTTGTTTCCTGGCTCTCCAGTCTTGCAGTCCCACAGAATACAAACTAAGCACTGGAGAGCTTTTTTCCTTCAGTTTGGGAAGAGCAGGAGGAAGACTTGGTTCTAGTAAAACTGCAGGTGATGAATATACATTTGTTTCTGTGACTACACTGTTTCAAGCCCTTTCTGTAGAAATCAGAATTGGTAAAGTGGAATTGTAATCATACCTTTTATTGGGGAGTAATTAGCATACCTTGCATAACTATCTGCAAAGGTCTTTTCTAACCAAAAGAAATTGTAAATGCCAGAGTGACAGAGCCTGCTACTGTGACAGTATGGAGGTAGTGATTTGGGGCTGGGCAGAATTTACCCCACAGCACTAGTTGAATGTTTATCTTAGAGTACTACTCTTCATGGATTTTTTTTTTCCCCCAGTGTGGGAATGTTGCATTTTTCTTGAGCTGGATGTGGATCACAGTTTTGCAAGCCATTATCAGATAAGCTCTTCATACAAGTTATCACACACTTACCCTCTTGCATAAGACCCAGTGAAGTATTCAGCCTAAATTTCTTACAAGATAAGCATTATTATCTTCTTTTAAATAGTTGGGAGGATCACTACGGCAACAGTAATAGAGGGTTGTAGGAGCACCTAGATAAACAGATGGTATAACCTTTGCTTTGCATATGTCGAAAGAGCATGAACATGCATATGGCATAACTGCATAATATAGTATGTACAACAAAGTATGTATTATTAGAAAATAACCCTCCCTAATAAAGAGTAAAAAGAACAACTGGAGACATATGTACATGCCCCTATTTAAATACTGTTTTAGATTGTCCTCTGTAAAACAAGATGCTTAAAAGACCTTTTGCAAGGTCTATTGCAGAAACATATTCAAAGCCAGGACCAACTGCAAGAGCTCTCCAGCCTTTCACAATACTTGACCATCAGCCTCCTTGTTTCTCTAATCTTCTGTGTTTAATATTTTTCTTCAGAATGTATTGCCTCTTACAGGTCAACTCCCAATCAAGTAATTTCTCATGGATTGGACTGTCTCAGTCATAAGATATCTGAAGCAATCAAAGAAACCTCCACACCTTACCTTCCAACGAGGCTGTCCAATAGGAGGGGGAGTACCAATGGTTGAGTAGTGCTGGAAGCTTCTTTGACACTTACCAGCCAGATGGGAGATACTGTTGTGGAGAGAGGCAGATGAAAATGATCCCATGTTCACAATGCCTCTGCTAGCAGAGTTCTAATACAAGAGAGGATCAGGTATGAAGGACATATTGCCGGAGGAACAGCCAATCCGGTTTAATATCTGCAATCCCTAAGAAGATTAAATAGTATTGTATAAATTTGTGTCTATCTCTGAAGCCAGTACCTTTGTCTTCTACAATAGGTTATTCTCAGTACGAGGGCAGGTGATTATCTCTGTTACAGACTACTGGATGGAAGCACCAACTGGGTGACACATTGTTCTCACGGCAGCTGTGGAAGAGGGCAGCTGGGGTAAATCACACCACTCTTCTGCATGGAGCAAGGATCACTTAAAAACGATAAGTTACACACAGATTTGGTTTGAAGCTTCTGGTATGGCAGACAGGTCAGACAAGCAGTTTTGCTGGCCTTTGCCACAACAGGAGCCTACTTTGTATTGCCAGAGGTAGGTTTAAAACTCACTGCCTCCTGGAAAAAAACCTTCCATAAACAAATTTTTCCTAATATGCAAACTGACCCTTCACTGGCGCAACTTGAGCCTATTCCCTCTCATCCTATTGCCTCTAACTTGGGAGAAGTGACCAACACTCATCTCATTACAACCTCCTTTCAGGGAGCTATAGACAGTGATAAGGTCTCCCCTCAGCCTCTGAGGAGGGGAATGGAGCTGGGGAAGGGTCTGGAACACAGGAGCTATGGGGAGCAGTGAGGGAACTGGGGTTGTTTAGCCTAGAGAAGAGGAGGGTGAGGGGACACCTCATTGCTCTCTGTACCTCTCTGACAGGAGGTTGTAGCGAGGTGAGTACTGGTCTGTTCTCCAAAGTAACAAGTCATAGGAGGAGAGGAAATGGCCTCAAGTTGCACCAAGGGTGTTTTAGACCAGATATCAGGGAAAATTTCTTCATCAAAAGGGTTCTAAGGCACTGGCACAGGCTGCCCAGGGAGGTGGTGAAGGTGTTTTTTAAAAGATGGTGGACTGGTGCAGTTGGACTCGATAATCTCAAAGGTCTTTTCTAACCACGCGATTCTATAAGGGCAGTTCAGGTAGATGCCTGTATTGTGCAAAAACACTGCCATGAAAAAGCAACACGGCTGTATGCAGAGGGGAGTTGATGGAAAAGCATCCCAGCAGGCTAGTGATCCTCCTCCTGCTGGTTCTGTGCGCCAGGGACTGTGAGGGGTACAAAAAAGACAGCTCCGGTTGGACTCGATGACCTCACAGGTCTTTTCCAACCAGGCGCCTCTGTCTCCGACACAGCCTCCCCTCTCTCCCCGCTGCGAGAGGCGGCGCCCGGCCCTTCCCGCCCGGGCGCGCGGTTCCGGGGGGGACGCGTTCCGGGCGGACCGGGTGAGCGGCGCGCGACCCTGTCCCCCCAGGCCCGGGGCCGCTCGCACGGGCTGCTGCGGAGCGGGACCGGACCCCTTGCCTTCTCCCCTTTTCCCCCCTTTTCCTTCTCCCCTTCTTTTTCCTTTCCCTCCTTCCCGTCTTTCTCCTTTCTACCCCATCCAGGCTCAGCCCTGGCCACTCTTGCCATTTCCAGGCCCTCGCAGCCTCTGGATGTGCTGCGCGTTGCTCAGAAGCCGATCCATTGACTCCATCTGCGCTAAGTTCCACCATTTTTTTTGTGGAGGATAAGGGTAATAGTGGCTTCCCTCGCCTTACGGTGCGATCAGTGTGAGACATGCACCATGGAATCATAGGGGAGTTTTGGTTGGAAGGGACCTTAAAGATCCAGTTCCAGTCCACTGCTATGGGCAGGGACACCTCACTGGATCAGGCTGCTCCAAGCGCCATCCAGCCTGGCCTTGAACACTTCGAGGGATGGGGCAGCCATTACTTCCCTGGGCAACCTGGACCAGGGCCTCCCCACCCTCACAATAACAAATTTCTTCCTAAATTCTCGTATAAGTTGCCCCCCTTTCAGCTGAAAACTGTTTTCCCTCATCCTACCCCTGCACTCCCTGATAAAGAGCCCTTCCCCAGATTTCCTGTAGCCCCTTTCAGTATTGGAAGCTGCTCTAACGTCTCCCTGGAGTGTTCCTTTCTTCAAGCTGAACAACCCCAACTCTCTCAGCCTGTCTTAATAGCAGAGGTGCTCCAGCTTTCTGATCACCTTTGTGGCCCTCTGGACCTGTTCCAACATGCATCGCCTCATAACTGTGTCTTCCATAATCATCTCTGGCCTTTTTCTCCTCCCTCCACACAGCAGATCACTGTTCTCTACTACGGCAGCAGAGAGGAGCAGGTCATCATGCCGACAGTGGTGGTGATGGATGTGTCACTCTCCATGACACGGCCGGTGTCAGTGGAGGGCTCTGAGGAATACCAGCGGAAACATCTGGCTATCCATGGCTTGACCATGTTGTTTGAGCACATGGCAACTAATTACAAGCTGGAGTTCACAGCTCTGGTTGTGTTTTCATCGCTCTGGGAGCTGATGGTGCCCTTTACAAGAGATTACAACACGCTGCAGGTAGGGTGCATGAAAAACAAGTGCAATAAGTTGTCAATATGAAAGGAAAACAACACCAAAACACCCAGACGGGTTTCAGAATGACTGTGAAATCCTGTTATTTCATGTCATCCTGTGCACAATATCTTGAATTAAGTGTTCTATCCTTATTTTAAGGGTAGGTGAAATCAATCCATTTGAAACATTTTGCTCCTTTGCAAATCTTACCTTTGTAGGTAACCACTGGAATGTGTGTATTTACATTAAAAGTGGAGATGGAGGAAAGTGCCCCCGATGAAGCTCTTAGAAGTACCAGTGGTTCTGTGATATTCATGTTTTTATGGTTATTGGTTAGCTCTTGATAAATGATGCAGCAGGCAGGACTGTTTAGCAAGGTTTTGAGCGAAGTGATTTGGTAGAGAGAGGGTGCTTTTCAGAGTGTTATATCAGTTGAAGCAGGGCAAGAATGAGAATAAAGTGATTTTAGGCCTTGCATGGGAAATGGAGAGAAAATGGAAAGGAGAAAGTCCAAAATGGGGATTTCATATGAATGCAGTAAGGCACTGAAAGTCTCTGAAGCCAGTAAAAATTGTACACATTTAGCTGGTTGTCATATGTAATATCAAGAAGAAATGATAAGCTACTGTCACAGAGCACGTTTGTCAGTTGTGGGACATGTAGATTTTAAAATATGTTCTCTGTTAGGTTTGCATTGTAGCAGATGACTACCAGTCCATCCTCTCTCTTTGCTTTATTTTCCCCTCCCTAAGAATCCATTTAAGGAATTTCTGAAAGCCAAGAATCCTGCCAAGCTCATCTGGCACTTTAGTTTTACAGTTGCACCCCTCTTATGATGCTTTATTAAGTACAATATTTCATTTTAAGGAGAAAAGTTTATTTATGGCTATAGAAGCAAGATGTGGGTGTGAGTTTTGTGTTTTGTTCCTGTCTGTGCTGAAGTGTTTTTGTGCAATGAGCTCCCTGTGGCCTACTCTCTGAGTCTTTAAGAAGTTAAAATTGCTCTGACACCTGGGAAGATTTTCTAANGCTCAGCCCTGGCCACTCTTGCCATTTCCAGGCCCTCGCAGCCTCTGGATGTGCTGCGCGTTGCTCAGAAGCCGATCCATTGACTCCATCTGCGCTAAGTTCCACCATTTTTTTTGTGGAGGATAAGGGTAATAGTGGCTTCCCTCGCCTTACGGTGCGATCAGTGTGAGACATGCACCATGGAATCATAGGGGAGTTTTGGTTGGAAGGGACCTTAAAGATCCAGTTCCAGTCCACTGCTATGGGCAGGGACACCTCACTGGATCAGGCTGCTCCAAGCGCCATCCAGCCTGGCCTTGAACACTTCGAGGGATGGGGCAGCCATTACTTCCCTGGGCAACCTGGACCAGGGCCTCCCCACCCTCACAATAACAAATTTCTTCCTAAATTCTCGTATAAGTTGCCCCCCTTTCAGCTGAAAACTGTTTTCCCTCATCCTACCCCTGCACTCCCTGATAAAGAGCCCTTCCCCAGATTTCCTGTAGCCCCTTTCAGTATTGGAAGCTGCTCTAACGTCTCCCTGGAGTGTTCCTTTCTTCAAGCTGAACAACCCCAACTCTCTCAGCCTGTCTTAATAGCAGAGGTGCTCCAGCTTTCTGATCACCTTTGTGGCCCTCTGGACCTGTTCCAACATGCATCACCTCATAACTGTGTCTTCCATAATCATCTCTGGCCTTTTTCTCCTCCCTCCACACAGCAGATCACTGTTCTCTACTACGGCAGCAGAGAGGAGCAGGTCATCATGCCGACAGTGGTGGTGATGGATGTGTCACTCTCCATGACACGGCCGGTGTCAGTGGAGGGCTCTGAGGAATACCAGCGGAAACATCTGGCTATCCATGGCTTGACCATGTTGTTTGAGCACATGGCAACTAATTACAAGCTGGAGTTCACAGCTCTGGTTGTGTTTTCATCGCTCTGGGAGCTGATGGTGCCCTTTACAAGAGATTACAACACGCTGCAGGTAGGGTGCATGAAAAACAAGTGCAATAAGTTGTCAATATGAAAAGAAAACAACACCAAAACACCCAGACAGGTTTCAGAATGACTGTGAAATCCTGTTATTTCATGTCATCCTGTGCACAATATTTTGAATTAAGTGTTCTATCCTTATTTTAAGGGTAGGTGAAATCAATCCATTTGAAACATTTTGCTCCTTTGCAAATCTTACCTTTGTAGGTAACCACTGGAATGTGTGTATTTACATTAAAAGTGGAGATGGAGGAAAGTGCCCCCGATGAAGCTCTTAGAAGTACCAGTGGTTCTGTGATATTCATGTTTTTATGGTTATTGGTTAGCTCTTGATAAATGATGCAGCAGGCAGGACTGTTTAGCAAGGTTTTGAGCGAAGTGATTTGGTAGAGAGAGGGTGCTTTTCAGAGTGTTATATCAGTTGAAGCAGGGCAAGAATGAGAATAAAGTGTTTTTAGGTCTTGCATGGGAAATGGAGAGAAAATGGAAAGGAGAAGGTCCAAAATGGGGATTTCATATGAATGCAGTAAGGCACTGAAAGTCTCTGAAGCCAGTAAAAATTGTACACATATGTAATATCAAGAAGAAATGATAAGCTACTGTCACAGAGCACGTTTGTCAGTTGTGGGACATGTAGATTTTAAAATATATTCTCTGTTAGGTTTGCATTGTAGCAGATGACTGCCAGTCCATCCTCTCTCTTTGCTTTATTTTCCCCTCCCTAAGAATCCATTTAAGGAATTTCTGAAAACCAAGAATCTTGCCAAACTCATCTGGCACTTTAGTTTTACAGTTGCACCCCTCTTACGATGCTTTATTAAGTACAATATTTCATTTTAAGGAGAAAAGTTTATTTATGGCTATAGAAGCAATATGTGGGTGTGAGTTTTGTGTTTTGTTCCTGTCTGTGCTGAAGTGTTTTTGTGCAATGAGCTCCCTGTGGCCTACTCTCTGAGTCTTTAAGAAGTTAAAATTGCTCTGACACCTGGGAAGATTTTCTAAGCTAAATGTTTCATGTGAAACATTGCTTCAAATTTTGATTTTGCTTTGATTTTCTTTGAGACATGCAAAGGAATTTTGTTCTCTCCCAAGGAGCTGGTTTTGTAATATTGTTGTTCCTTCAACATCAGCTTCCATTATTTTCTCATAATATCATTCACTATTTGCTAATCTTTCTTTTTTTTCTTTGTTTTCACTTTGCAGGTCATATACAAGAGCATAGCACCCTGCATTGTGTTATTGTGCGGCTGTGTTACAATGCAAAGCAAACATACTACAGACCTGTGAACAGCTTTTCTGTTTCCTGGTAGTGATATTTCACCCCACAATGACAGTGGTGTTTGTCTTTACAGGAAGCCCTAAGTAACATGGATGATTATGACAAAACCTGTCTAGAGTCAGCGCTCCTGGGGGTTTGCAATATTGTTCAGCAGGAGTGGGGGGCAGCAATTCCTTGCCAGGTATGATGGATTTCACTCTTCTTAGGATCTAGCGTATTCTCAGTACTCCCTGTAAGTTACAGATAGAAATGGAAATGTAATTTGGAAACTTTGAACACTCTCAGGCATATTGGTGCTACAGGAAGACAAAGGATTAGTGTTTTGAGTGTATCTGGAATATGAACAGAAGGAAATCTTTTTTCAAATGTTCAGCAGCAAAAAACTAGACTGCTTCTTGTCCAACATGGGTTACTGCAGTGGAGTGGGTTATAAAATCGTGCCCAAGAGTACTGTTTTGGAGGCTTGACATTTGATCTGGATGTGACCTTCTGTCCCAGGAGGCTCACTCAGTTTGGAAAGTATATAGTCACATATACAGTGGCCTTCCTCCTCCAGTACCTGTTGGTTTCTAGGGCTTTGTAACTTGCTGCTGTTGTGCAGGGTGGAAAGAGCAGCTGCTTCACTACCCTGGAAACAACTAGGTCTCAGCTGACTGTATGTAGTTCCATTATTCAGTGTAACCTTTTAGTGCCAGTTTCTACAAAGAGTGACTTTGGATGTGCACCTGAATGGGAAAATATATATTTTTGCTTTAATAGTTCTGCTGCAAAATATGAACATGCTGCAGTTGTATTTGTTTGCGAAGAGTTATGGTAATTGATACTACCTTTTGTATGGCTTTTGTGGCTTGTACCTGAAGCTGAGTCACCCTCCGGACTCTGCTGAATAAATAGTCATAGCTGGCCTTTATCTTCCATCTGAAAATAAATCCAAAGTTCTTGAGTCCACCAGCAGCAGGCTGCTTTTTTGGCTCGATAGTCTTTTAATGTGCACTTGCAAATGGCCACATCTGTGGCTATGGAATTTAAATTGTAGGGCAGCTGCCTACTTAAAACAAAATGTGTATTTACCATGCATGTAGTTTAAAATGCAGCAGTTAAATCTACAGTTTCTCATTTATGTACCTGTTTCTGGAAGTGTTACTTGCAGTTCTTTCCCCAGCTCAGTGGAAGAAACCCCATGTGAGCAGGGATTTTTGGTATGGAAGCACATGCTTCTAGGAAGACTGCTGAAATGTGTTGGTATATAGTTGCCGTCTACAGCCAGAAACACGTCTTCTCTGGGAAATGCTAATCCATCCTCTTTTGTTCAAGGTTGTTCTTGTTACTGATGGCTGCCTGGGGATCGGCAGAGGCTCCCTACGGCACTCGCTAGCTACTCACAACCAGCGAAGTGAAAGCAGTCGGTTTCCGCTGCCTTTCCCATTCCCATCCAAGCTGTATGTCATGTGCATGGCGAATCTCGAAGAGGTGATGTCTTTAACACATACCTTATTCTTTGTTACATTAGATAATTATTGTTCTTCTCTGAGTTAATGGTCAGGTCAGCACAAAACATACTTTGATGTTCTTGTGCTTAGTTTTAAAGTTTAGTTGTCGTTCTGGTGCTTAGTGTTAGTTATTTGGTGAAATGTAACTGCAGTGTCTTTTTGAAAGTTTACTGTTGCACTGTTATTTTCTACTTGTATTGCATTATTATCATGATCTTTATACTATGTCAGTTCCTCCCTGAGGCATATTATGCAATTTTTATTTCTCTGTGTATACTACTACCTTTACTCCATTGATTGCATTGAATGCTTTTGGGGGCTTTTCTTATTCAGGAGTTTGATTAGGGATTAAGTTACTTGTATTGCAAAGATGCTCAGCACTTAAAACAATAACAGCTTTATGTGGAAATGTGAGTAAGCAAAACTCTAAGGGCTGAAAGACAGTGTTCATACCAACTTCCCTTAGTTTTGATGGAAGGGTGACTGTTTACTTCCTCTTCGGGTACCTTTGAAAATCAGTACTAGCTTTAAAAATCTTCACAGTAGTTAGAACTCTGATGAATAAAAAAATGTTTTAAAAGAAGCCTACATTGACTAAAGTTTCTTAGATTAAGTTTTATTAATAGCGTTGCTTTTGACTGGCCACCTATGGATAGAATTTTCAGCTTCAAGATCTGTATCAAGGATTATCCTTTTGATTAAGGTGATGGATTGGAGCATTGTTTACAATTCAGAATAAATGGGAAAGTGTTTAAAATAAATCTATTACTGATAAGTTTATGTGCTTTCACAAGCATTTTCTGAGAACTTCTCAAAGAGAATGATACCTGCCTTCCCTCCTAAAAACTGTGTGATCCTGAAGGAGATGGAAACTTAGCATTACCAATAAAATGTTATGCTAGCTAAGGCAATCCTGTACTCTTGAAGAGTGAGAGCTTCTGGGATTTTTGGTTGCTTGAACCTGCTTTCCTAGCAGAACGTGATGTGATAGAGGAATGTACTGGGAGTTGGACTCAGTTATCCTTATGTGTCTCTTCCAACTCAAGGTACTCTATGATTATTTGTTACTAGGCCAAATGCTGCATCTGGTCTAATAGAAATGCAACAGGAGGAGTACTTTTCCTGGGGGACCCAGAGTGCTGCTTTATTCAGAAAGGAATGAGATAATGATGAATCATGAGAGCATCCAATTAGATGCTTTTTGCTGTGTTGTGTATATTTTCTGCTAACATCCTGGTTAAAAAAAAGGGATTAAAAAGAAAATTTCACAAAAACTTTTTTTTTTTTTTTTTAAACAGCTTCAAAGCACAGATTCCTTAGACTGCCTGGAACGGCTCATAGATTTAAACAATGGGGAAGGGCAAATTTTCACCATTGATGGACCCCTTTGCCTGAAGAACGTACAGTCTATGTTTGGGTTAGTAGACCTGTAGATAATGTGTCTTTGTAAAGGTTTCCACTTAGCATCTGTAAAAGAAATCAAATGCAACAAGAAAGTAGATTATATGGGGTGTTCTAATTATTTTTTTCTTTTAGTTTGTGTTCTTGTTAACTCTGTTTTTGTCTTGACCATCACTTATTAAGATCAGTATTTATTTTAATCGTTCTGTAGCAGACCATAACATCTGTTTACAATTGACAGATAGAAGGTAGTAATTTCCAGAGTTATTGTTAGTTTGTCATCAGTGGGATAATCTGCTGCTTTGTTTTATAATTTAGCAATGCTAGAACTATGATGTTAACTGTAGGTAAAAAAAAGTTTTGTGAGATAAATTAGTGTGCTTTAGACAAGCTGTTGTCAAGCAGTATGCATTATGTTTTCCTTAATAATAACTGATTGTGTTCTAGAAAGCTAATAGACCTGGCTTATACGCCATTCCATGCTGTGCTCAAGTGTGGCCACCTAACATCTGATGTGCAAGTATTTCCCCGACCAGAACCCTTCATTATAGATGAGGAAATAGACCCCATTCCTAAAGCAATTAATACAGGTAACGAATCTTTGATTACTTTTTTGCTTAAATCCATTTAATTTCTACCTTTTCACTACCACCTCTTATCCTGTATAGCTCCTGTTTCATCCACGTTCTCTCTGCAAGGATCAATCCCTGATTGTGTAGTTTTTAGGTAAATGTGGTACCAGGGGATAAGAACATCATCCTGTTTCAGCCACATGTACTTGGTAAAAGGGCTGGAGCGGAGCAGAGGCGTTTTCAGAGTTTGGGGTGCCAATTCCTAGGGTCTAAGCCTACCAGAGAGTTGATGAGAAACCCTGCAGCTTCTAGGATGCTAGTTTGAGGCTAGTAGATTTGATTTAGTCTTTTGTTTCCTTTCCTTTTGAGTTTATAAAATGGCAATGAATTGGGTGCAGAGTAAAAACAAATGTGCACAATTCCATATTTGTCTAGCAACGCAGTTCATGCATAACAGTATGTGTATGATGAAAATTGTGTTCTCATGTCATGGTATTATGTATGAATGTGTGTGTCTTATTAACACTTAGATGTCCCTGTAAAGGCTGGGTCTCTGTTGTGCTACCTTATCATTGCTTCACAAAATGTAGCTGTGTAAGAAGTTGTAAAGTTAAATTGAGTCTGAATCATTTCAGCTATTTCCAAATTTGACTTGAACCTGTTGTCTCCCTGCAGATCTAGAAATTGTTGGGTTTGTAGATATAGCGGACATTTCTAGCCCTCCTGTCTTATCCAGACACTTGGTACTGCCCATTGCACTTAACAGAGGTGAGCAAGTTCTGATTCTTTTATCAAAAAGAGCTTTAAATTTCCACTGTGATGTCTGTGATGTTTTAGACTAGAAGCACAAGTTTTATGCCAGATGTCTCTATAGACATGTTTGTGTGGTTATGTTAAAATTAAAACCTTGAACACAAACTCTTTTCTTGGATACTGTGTTCTCTAGAAAGTTAGTAGAGAGAATGATGTCCTTATAACATCATTATCAGTAGAACGTGCTAAACTTGAAGCTAAAAATAGTTACAGGCCATGAAATGCATAGGGCAGGATGAATATTTAATGTTTTCATCTAATTGGGTTTTGGAATGATTTATTGATGTGAAAAGTCTGATCTTAATCACAACTGGATTGCTTAGTTGTACTTGAGCTTTAGTTGCTGCTCATAGGGCCTGAATATATATGTGTCTATACAAATGACTGGTGTGAACCTTAAGGACCATTAAGCATATTACTGACTCACAGCTACTTGTGTGCATCAGCCTATGATAACAAGGACTTCCTCTATCCTTTTGTCATGGTCTTGGAGTGGAGCCAAAGAGAAGTGAGTTTTCTATTGATAAAGAAGAATAAAAGCTCCAGATGTGCTTTTATCTCTGTATTAGCACTATTATCCTCCTCGGCCTTTCACCTTAGAAGATACTAACAGTTAAGTTGCAGCTGTATTCTAGCTGCTTAGAGCATAGTATGTTTCTCATAATGACCACGAATTGTATGGAAGAGGAGGACTTGAAATTCAGGGTGCTTTTGATTCAGAAGCAGACCTGTATTCATTGCCAGACTCTTAGTGCTGTTTCATTTCATTTATAGTGTCCTCATAGCTGAGGTCTTGCGTGCAGGCTTTTTTGGTAACTGTTTTTTGAGTAGGGTGTGGTGGAATATTTATGTAACTACATAGTGCCACTTGGCCCAAATAGTTCATTTAGTGGCTGTTCATTCTACAAAAGTACTAATTGACTCTTGTATGGCAGATGATACGGGGTAGTTTCACAGAAATAGAACTAGTGTGTTTGAATTTATTCTCACATTGTTTCTTAGTTTACAATTATTTTTCCCCAGAAGGCGACGAGGTGGGACCTGGGATCACAGATGACACTGAGGATGAGAATTCAGCTAATCAGATTGCTGGGAAAATCCCCAACTTCTGTGTTTTGTTACATGGCAGCCTGAAAGTGGAAGGGATGGTGGCTGTCATCCAGCTGGGGTAGGGAACTGGATGCCTGCCTGAAAAATCTCTTACTTTGCTCATTTATGCTTTATCTATAAATTATGCCTATATTTATATCTGTCCTGCTAGACAAAGCTGTGGATTTTTAATTGTGGATATATTTCTACCAATATAAATGGCAAATAGTGAGCCTCCACACAGTGGCAGGGAGCAAAATCTAGGCAAATGGAGGGGTGGAAGATTTTCAGCTTTTGGGATTTGCTCTTTTCAATAGGCCAGAGTGGTATGGAATGCTCTATTCACAAGCTGATAGCAAGAAGAAATCAAACCTCATGATGTCGCTTTTTGAACCTGGTCCTGAGCCCCTTCCATGGCTAGGGAAGATGGCACAGCTTGGACCTATTTCAGGTATTGGTCACATTCATTTGAATAACTCTTACACATTCAGTGTTTTCTTGTGTGAAAGACCTTGCAAAGTCTTAGTTTCTTTTCTTCCCCAGATGCAAATGAAAATCCTTATGGAGAGGATGACAATAAGAGCCCTTTCCCCTTGCAACCCAAGAACAAGCGCAGTTATGCACAGAATGTTACCGTATGGATTAAACCAAGTGGCCTCCAGGTAATGATACAGGTTTTTGACTCAGTACTTTACTTTGATCTGCAGTACAAGTGGAGTCTTGTGTGTCTTGTCCTTTTGATGTAATTGTTTTATTGCTTTTCCTTCATATTTATAAACATTGCCTCTTTAAAATGTCATGATTACAGTGCAATCAGAAAGCACAGCTTGTTTAATGAAAGCTGTGTCTCCAGTGTAGCATCTGGCTTAGTTTGTTGGATTTAGTGTAATTACCATTTATGTTCTGGCCTTTATGTGCTGCAGTTTTGTCAGTGATCCATTTAATTTAACAATGAATAGTTGAGGATTTTTTCTGCAGCTTCCCCTGCGGTTGCCAAGATGTTTTCATTTTTCCTTTCCTTTCTGCAGACAGATGTACAGAAGATCTTGAGAAACGCAAGGAAACTCCCTGAAAAAACTCAAACCTTCTATAAAGTGAGTAACATTTCAGGATGGGCCAGGTTTGATCCATAGTGCTAGTGGTGCATTTGACAGAGAACACAGACTGTCTGTGACTGAGGAATGATCTGTGCAGGCTTGTAGGACTCTGAAAAACATACGTGGTTCTGTGAAGGAGACCTTTTGGGTACATCGTAAGGGCTATTTTGGGTGAGGCAGGGTGTGATGGTTTGGGGCGAGACTCTCCCTCAAACTTCTGTTGTCCAGGCAGAAAAAAAATGAGGAATCAGACAAGAATGTCAGGCAGGTGTCATTCTGAGTCTAAAAAGCATCTCCTGCATTTTTTCTACAACTGAAGTGGAGAAACAAAATTCCAGGCACGTTTGGCCACATAGTAATGATCCATAATCTAGAATGTAGTTGGAGATAATTGTTATTCCTCTTGTAAGCTTAGTGCTTAGTGCTATTACTGTAGCCCCAGCAACTTTGAGAATGAACACCCTGCCTAAATGCACAAAAGCACTCATCAGTTTATAGAGAAGACCTAGTGTGTATGTTTTGCTGGATGCTGTGGTTAAAGGTAGCAGTGAGTGAAGCCTAAGTTGGAAGCTGTCCTTGGTTGGGACACAGAGAAAAGAGGCAGGTACAATAGCTGAATGCACAAAAGGAAAATGGGGAGAAGTGGAGATTTACAGGAAGAGGTCAAGGAAAAAACAGCTGTTTAGTTGTGCCACTATAATTCTCAGCCCTGAAGCTTTTTTTTTGGTCTCATGAGTAGCTGGGCAGTTTCCAGCTGTGGTACTGACCACTCAGGTTATTTTCCTCAAAGCAAATAAGCTTGCCTCTAAAGAAGAAAGGCAGTTTTATGTAAAGGCTTACAGTGGCTTTAAGAGTTTTGTTTCTTTGCAGGAATTGAATCGTTTACGAAAGGCAGCTCTGGCCTTTGGCTTTCTGGACCTCTTGAAAGGTGTGGCAGATATGCTGGAGCGGGAGTGCACCCTCCTTCCTGACACGGCTCACCCTGACGCAGCCTTTCAGCTCACACATGCTGCTCAGCAGCTCAAAGTGGCCAGTACTGGAGCATCGGAATATGCTGCCTACGATCATAACATTGCTCCACTGCAGACAGACTTTTCCAGTAGCAGCACTGAAAGAATGTGAAGGTGTCTCCATTCTGGGAACCTTTATAGATTTCAGACTCAATTTTTCCTGTCCTCTTGACTTTCTAGGGTTGTTTCATTCCGTGTAGAGAACTTCCTCTCGAAACGGGGTCCCATACCTCTCTAAATAAAGGTAGCTAGTTGTGGTGGCTTTAGTCAGTCCTGAAAACTGCACTGTGTTGGATGATGTGCAGAAAAAAAAAACAACATGCAAGGTGAGAGGGAAAATGTCATCATAGGCAGCGGACTGCTCATGGCTTTTGACCTCAAAATGTGGTTACTCTGTAACTGAACTCACTTGTAAAAGGCAGCTACTATACTTTATACACCAATGTCATTAGTCCAGAGAAAACATGTGAGTCACAGTGCAAGATCAGATGCACAGCTAATTGCAGGGCATTATCACTAATGTTATGCCCAACTTGAAAGCCAGTCTCTGACACTGCAATGGGAGTGCTTATGCTTGTGAAAGTAACTTAACCTTGTGAGAAATATTTTTATTTGTGTAATATTAATAAAGTGTAATTCTTCATGAAAATTTAAGCTGGATTTCTTCCAGTTTCACAGCAGCTGGGCTGTGCGGCCTAGAACGCTGACCTGCTGAAGGCTCAGTTCCAGGCTGCTCGTCACAGGAGTTAAATAATAAATGATACAACTTCTTGCATTCATGGTAAGATCAAACAACTGAACCAAAGCAAAATTTGTTTGTAAGTCTTTATTAATAGAAACACAGTATTTCTGAAGGACTAAAATTCAGTAGTGTAGGATCCATGACAGCTTGCACTAGGTACCACACTTTCGATGAGAATCAATGTATGAATACACATGAATTTAATAACAGAAGTTTAAATGCCCAGTGGAGAAATTAAAGTATGTGATCCTTGCTGTCCCATCACTCATCTAATTCAATCCTTTCATACTTCATACATAGGTACAGTGTGTGCCAAGTGAAATATTAAGTAAGTGTGTAACTAACATTCAGTTCTCCTTGCAGTGGGAGCCTCAAGTGTCCCTCAAGAGAACTTGCATCATGCCACTTCCTGACAGGACACAATCTGATAAATGCAGCATGGAGATTGTACCAGTTCTTTGTTAAAATTTCCTAAAATTATTTCCTTTCCTTTACAGTAACAACCACTGGGTCCAGATCACAAACAGGTTGTTGGTTGTTATCTTTCATACTGAAAATAATTTTCTGGAGAATTCATATTGTTACAGTAGGCAAAGATAAATGGTAACATGGCATTAAGCTAATCTCAGGCTCTGTGCCTGTTCTGGATCGCTGGCATCTCTTGGCATTGCCCTGGGAGCAGTGGCAGTTGTTGTAAAGCAACCTGTTTGTCCATAACCACAACATGGTTTAGAGCAATCCTTTTGTGTGTTTTCTAAACTGAATTAAAGAGACCAGAGGGCTCTGGAGGTTACTGCAGAAAGCCAGCTGTGAAGGAGGGCATATAGATGTTAAATCGACTGAAACTGAAGTTTTCAGGTGAGAGAGGGTAGATAACATGGAAGGTTGGGGGAGCTTCTCTTTTTGTTGCTGCTGTTTAAAGAAAGCACAGAAGGAAGGGTCCCTTCAAAGTCCATGTGGGGTCTCCTCTATTGCGATGTGATACATGCTTTTGAAATAATACAGGGTTTAATTGACGCCGCTACTCCATCCCACCAGGAGCCAGCTGACAAAGCATATATATTCAAATTCTCAGCTGCACCCCTAAGTTTAAGTAGAAAAGACATCTTCACTGCCTTTCTGAAAGCTATCAAAAAATACAGGAGCTACAGCTCTGCCAGGAATGATCAGAGGAGGCCAATCTCCCTTGATAGTTCCACATTTTCCCTTCGTATGGGTGGGATGGAGTTCTGCTGGTATTTGGTCACATGCTAAGAGAAAGCTGGCACCTATGTTTCCTTGTTCTGTCATGTTTCAGTGATTATGTTATCCGTCAGCAAAGTGGTATTGACCAAGTTACAGAGCAGCAGTTTCCTTTCCTCAATGACTGGATAAGGATGTGTTGCTACAGGAATGCTAGGATCCATGCAGTGCTCCTATTCTGTTAAGGCTAAGCTAGAAACAGACCAAGTTTGTAGCAATTAAATCGACATTAGCTATGTCCAGTTTTAATTCTGCTGCAGAAGAAAAAGGGGTGTGCATATGCTGAGCAAGTTTACCCCAACTATTAATGAATACCCAAACACCATTAGCATTGGTCTTGGACTGCCCTCCTCCTGCCATCAAGACACACCCTAGGAACAGCACAAACCAGCTCATAGTCTATCCCGACATCAGAGGCCCTATCTGCATGCACTACTGAAAGAGCAAATATCCAATTAAAAGATAAACACTATTTCTATTCAGTGCTGCTCCACCATTTATAAGTGTATTATATGCAGATAAAAGGATTTCTTTCTAATACGGAAGTTGACAGGATACAAGTTTAAATGTTACTGTTCAATGGTAAATGCCATGCATACATGATTGAAAGGGAACAAAAACAGTATATGGGAAAGTTACCTGAATTCACTAGGAAATCATGAAATCTTGCATAATCATTTAATTTTACAAAATTCTTTACATTACAGTGGGTAAAACCCTAAGAATTAGAGGCTTGTCTCATCATATAATTAAGTTAGATAAGAAAGCATTGCAGTCCTCCTTTACTTCATCTTCCTCTTCTTTGGTCCAAGATGCCGCTTCCTTTGCTTGTAGAGATAACGGCAGTTTGCAAATACCACTGAAAAAGAATCAAGTGTTTAGGTCGGCTATTACACCTTTTTAATGCTAGTTGGCTACCCCACATTTAAAAAAAACAACCCAAAACCACCAAAATAACCCCAAACCAACTACCACACAAAAAAGTGATGGTTTAAGGGTGTGCACAGCACTGTAAACTAATGCACCCATGTTCTTGTTGGGTGAAGAAGGAATTGCTGCACAAGCTGTTTGGTACAGGGCTGCTCAGTCACTTTAAACAAGTTGCAACACATTTCAGAGTGAAATTCAATTAAAGGTATCCTTTAAGCAATGTTTGTGAAAGGGAGAAATCCAGTGAAACCTCAGTTAAAAATTCTAAAATTCTAGATTCGCTTCTCCTGAGTTGTGGATACCAGGCAATGCTGTAGCATGCACATCCTGTTCTGTTTAAAAACATAACACCAGAAACCAAAGGTGTATCAAGCAATTTTGTGTTGCCATGACAAGCTGCCAGAATTTAGTTTCCTTTGAAAAATACACTTGTTCAGATAAAACTGATTTTTTATCTCAATAGTGAGAAATACAATTAAATATCTTACCTAATACCACGGCTATAGGGGATATCTGAAGCAAAAATGTAAATGGGATTGTGACGTTCAGCAGATTTGGAAATTGCAGACTAAACTTTCCTGTTTCATTGAAGATTGGAATGGACTGAATGATAGAGACAGCTGAAAGTAGAAAGCCACATCATCAAGCACAGATAAATGTACAGTTGCCCAGACCACACAAACCTTTTCAGGATATTGCCTCTTTATTTGCCAACTCTTATTATTTCTACCAATTTTAAGCTTGTTTTTTAAACATGCAGACTGATAGAAAACAGCTGCTAAGTGAGGGCAGCAGTTCAGCTATGAAAGCCTAAGCACAGTGAAACTTTCCTGGCGAGACACTGCTCTCATACAGAACCGCAGCCTGCAGGGCCTGTGCCAGCAGCACGTGCTGTGCAGAAATACCCGCAGCACTGGGACAGGCTTAGTCTTTGCCGAGCCTGGAGTTGAGCAGTGCCCAAGCCTACTCCTGACTCACAAGATCAGGTTCCAACAGGTACAATTGCAACACCTTTCTTACAGCTGGATGCTGAGCAGGGATATGCTTCTTGAATAAATAAAACCAGTTCAGATCTATTAAGACAGAAGATGTCACTGCAAAGCCCCACAACTCCAGGGGTGCTACAGCGAGAAGTGTAGGGGCCTGCCTCTTCCACGGAGCAGCCAATCCCAAAGCAGAAAGGGAGCAGAGCCCTATGTGGGAAGCATTGTGCCCATCTCAGAACAGGCTATGCTGCTTTCGGAGGATGATTTGGCCCCTGCTTGTCCTGTGCAATGATTTCCAAGATACTGCCAAGATCTGTGATCTGGTGTGAAGCTAGGCTGATCAACTCCAGTCTAGCAGAAGAAAGAAAATTTACTGCTTTGGATAAGCAGAGGGAAGCAAGCATAGCTGTCCTGAGTTGCTCACACAGACTGCAACCTGCTCTTGGTCAATTTGTTCATGTAACCTTTTGTTGCCTTTACTTCCCTTTCCAGTGTCCAGAAGAGACTTCACATTAAATTGAAAAGAAATACTTTGAATTCTTGCTTACATTTGTTTCTGCTCAAAGCAAACATCTACTTATCTGTTGTTCTGTTTTTTTTCAGTCCAGCAGCCAAACAAAAAATCAAGTTATTTGCCCAGACTTGACTCTGTTGCTTATTAAGCCATCTTTTTCAGACATACCTTCTGCCAGGCCTCCTAAAGGGTAGAGAGGGATCCAGGCAGTGTAACGGAGCCAGGTTAGTGGTTTCCATTCAATACCGATGCATGACAGCATGTAATATGGATACCTAAACCAAATTTCAGTGGGAGGTAAAAAACAGACACTGTTCACAATGGAAGGTGCTACTAGAATTTGCCTCACACACACATATATATACACACATATACACACTGTACAGTCAATATAATTCCCAAACGACATAAGAATATACCAAACATTGTTCCTGTGGATCACAACACCCTTGTGGGGCAGTTTGCAGCACTAATACTATTAGTCTGACCATACGGATGGACGTAACTGCCTGGCTTGCCTAATAAACCTTTCAAAATGCTTCTTTTGAAAGAGAAGCAGAGCATAGTGTGGCTTGTTTAACAATGGGAATTCAAAGCAACAGAACCCTCAAGGAAAGAAGCAATAGGCTTCTCTGGGTTCAGGGCAGTATTCTTTCCAAACCCCAGCTTTGTCCTGGCTTTTAGTAGATGGAGCAACCCAGGAAGGCTGTGACAGTCTGTGACTAAAGGAGGTTTTGCTCTCTGGGGCCAATGCACCAGTGCCACTCTCCCAAAAGGTACAATGATCAAAATCATCTTGGGAACAACCACATTATTCTGTGCACACCTGCTAGAAGAAAAATCCCCACAAACCTGAATAGCTCGATGATACTCCAGAAATAAAATATGAAGAACACCACAGGTTTGCTCTGCATTTCCTCTGAGCTGCCAAGGATAACAAACAAAATAAAGTTTCTTCCAAATACCTATATAAGAAAAACAAATTGAGGAACAATCACACTCTTCATCCAAAGAAAGGGTGAGTCTTTGTTGTCAAAACCACACAGGAGACTTACTCTTCATGCCTGAAACACACAGTGAGCACACAACTAGCTCAGCAGCTGAGCTGTGACCTGCTGCTTATGAGCACACATTTTGCTCTGTATTGAGGTGGAGTCCAAGGGACCTGGTTTTAAATCATCCAGCCTCATTTTTATGCACAACAATGGCAACCAGCATAAAAAGGGTACTGGAAGCAAATCAAAATCATGTACTTTTCATCAGCTGCTTCTTGCATTTGCTGTTCTGATCTATCTTACCTAGGTGATGCACTAGCACACGTTGTCCAGGAAAGTTGTGGCTGTTCCCTCCCTCGAGGTGGTCAAGGCCAGATTGGATGAGGCTTTGAGCAACCTGATCCAGTGGGAGGTGTCCTTGGATGGGCTTTAAGGTCCCTTCCAACCCAAACCATTCTATGTTTCTATGAAAAGGACAGCTTGTCATGGCTAAGACTGGGAAGCACAGATTCCTGCCTCTTGAAGAGCATATTCCCTTATCCAGTGCCAGTGAGGTTGTATTACTTATTTTTAGGAAAGTCTCAAGAGCTGTGTGAAATAAGGGTTTACTTTAAACATGGGAGGGGAAAGGAGATGAATCTTGAAGTGTTACCTGAAGTACAGCAGGTATCAGTGGTGTTTTGACAAGTCCTATTAGGGAGTTCACAATTTCCATTAATGCCAGGGTCTCGCAGAAATACATCATGTCACTAATAGTGTGAAACGTATCATAGAAAGAATCTGTAAGACAACATGAAACCACATTAGAAAACAAATAAACTCCCAAGTTTGGGAGGCTGGTGCAGCAGCATAGCTGCTGCTAACAGGATTCCAGCTGTATTTGAGAAAAACATTATGCATCTTATGCAACTTCATTATAGATCTTATCTTGAAGCCACAGCACTAGGCAAGGAACACTGCTCAAGTGCTGTTTCATACAGGGAAGGATCAAGCGCCATTTCAGTAATTATTGTACAAAAAAAAGCGATAGCGCTGCACTGCAACAGAATGAATGGTTCTAGCTTAAAAACCAAAATATTCTTCCCGGCTCATTTTCAAAAATACTAACACTGCAGTGAGCAAGATATTTTGTTCCAACGGATTTCTTTAGAAGTAATCTTGGCAGCATACATGTATCCTTCATCAGAATATGCAGTGTGATTTACAAGAGGACATTATTTTGCTAACCTTGACACCAGGACAGCTTTTGAGAGGCTTTTGTTTTGTGCTTCAGTGACACGTTTAGTTTTGTTTCCTAACTCTATCTTCCTTTAGATCATAGAATCACAGAATCTCACCAAGTTGGAAAAGACCCACTGGATCATTGAGTCCAACCATTCCTATTGATCACTAAACATGCCCCTCAGCACCTCGTCCACCCATCCCTTAAGGAACACCTCCAAGGAAGGTCACTCAACCACTTCTCTGGGCAGCCTGTTCCAGTGCCTAATGACGCTTTCTGTGAAAAACTTTTTCCTAATGCCTAGCCTAAATCTCCCCTGGTGGAGCTTGAGGCCATTCTCTCTTGTCCTGTCTCCTGTCACTTGGAAGAAGAGGTCAGCTCCCTCCTCTCCACAACCTCCCTTCAGGTATTGTAGAGAGCAATAAGGTCTCCCCTCNGTCACTATTTAGAAAGTATTAAAACCACTAAAAAAATACCAAAAAAACCCCCAATGTATCGAAAATAGTGCTTATTACTTGCCTTTTCCCAAGATGAACAGTCGTATTGTCATGTTCACAAAAATCCAAGAGAATCCCAAAAACTGTACAAGATTATACATGACTAAGTATCCCTTCTTCAGGTGCCTGAAAGCTAAAATCAATAATGAACACATCAGGTGAGAAGAGCACAATGTTAACGCTTCTGCAAAAAGCACAGCTGTGAACCATGCTTTTGATGAGAATAAAGCTTACCAGGAAGCTGCCAGTGGTGATAAAAGGGTTACTGTGTGTGCTGTGGGTTCTGCCTGCTTTTACCAACATCTGCTAGAACTCAATTCTTGCTAGTCAGATTTTTTTAAATTCCTTGGAAACTGCAGCTCATTCTTATTAAATTCCTAAACAGCTCACAAGACAAAGATCCTCCACTAGGATGCACCAAGTCAATCAAAATTGCTCCATAACAGCTGAGGTTCACACATAAGAGTGACAGTAGGTTTCTAAACCCCACTTCACACACTAAAAACGTATGGTTACTTACGGTCTTGCGGGACTCTGGATTCTATTTTCATTTTGTTAATCTTTTCTTCTTCCTTAAGATGAAGGATAAGGTTTTAAAGATTGTTACTGTAATTACCAAGTGATTTGTTAACTTTACTACTGCAAAACTAGGGTTTAATACGAAGCTAAGCAGTCAGTTGATAGAGGGTTTACATTTTCACCTGCATAAACTAGCACATTCATCATCCAAAATTATGGTACTGTAAAAGCTAGAGGATGTTAACTAGTTATCCTACCTTCACTATGTATTTGATCCCAGCAATTGGATGCTTTTGCTGAAAAAGCCTGCTGTTTTCCATGTTAATTCTCAGTTATTACTGTTTCTTAAAAGCATTGCACAACCCACTAGAGACATGAGGGGAACCAAGAATATCCATCCCAGGCCCTCTGCCTGCCCTTCACCACTGCTTGCTGGCTCTGGGCACTGCAGTGGCCCTTTCTCCTCCACGCTAGGCTCAGTAGCTGTGGAGGGGAACAGATTTGCAGAAATGTGGTTGGTTCAAGTCTTTCCCAAGACAGCCTGGCACCTCCCTGCTGCAGTAAGCAGCTCAAGCTTACCAGATGGCTGGAACGCACTGGCAGGGCCAGCCCACTGGTTTGGCAAAGAGCCTCAGAAATCCCTGCTTTCCAGACAAATGATGCCTGGGACTGACATCCCTGGGCTCTGCATGGCACACTGACAGGATCACAGAATGATTTGAGGTGGAAGGTACCTCAAAGCCCATCCAGTTCCAAGCCCCCTGCCATGGGCAGGGACACCTCCCCCTGGACCAGGCTGCTCAAAGCCCCATCCCACCTGACGTTGAACACCTCCAATGAGAAATCAGCTACAACTTTCTTGGGCAACCTGTACCCGTGCCTTCACCACCCCGACAGTAACAAATTTCTCCCGAAGAAGTCATCTAAATCTGCTTTCTTTCAGCTGAAAACTGTTACCTCTTGTCCTATCTCTACCCTCTGTGATAACAAGCCCCTCCCAGCTTTCCTGTAGCCCCCTTTAAGTACTTGAAGGCTGCTATATGGATCAGGACATGTGATTGTGAGGGTATTAGGCGAGGGCTGGAAGCCTTCAGCTCCGGTCCAGTACAGAGCTGGTGTGCAGCAACCACTCCAGATTCACACTGCTGCTCTTTGAGGCCAGAAGCATGCCTGTTTCTGAGTTCCTGCCTGCAATCTTGGCTGTTTAACCATTCCATGTGGGATCTGTATGAAACAGCAGTAACAATCGGCATGGCAGACAACTGTGGCTACAGTGAAGAACATGAGTTCATGTGCAAGGGCAGAGCTGCCTTTGCTTTGTAGTTGGCAGCAAGCAGAAGCTACATGTGCACATGGGACTGACCTTCTCCTTCAGCTCCATTTCAGCATCTGATTCGTCTAACCAGCGGTCGAAGTCAGGAGCAAGAAAGAGTGGGCGCTTCTCTTGCTTGGTGAGTCTCTCCCACCAGTTACTCTCTTTCTTCTGCACAGTGATGTTCAGCTGCCTTTGAGTTACCCTGCACACAGGCTGAGGGCAGATACACAAGCGTACATCAGCACAAGACCAAAAGAAACAAGCTCTAAGACTGAGCTGATACCCAGATCTCTCCTTTGCTTATCACAGAGGCAGAAATGACATGGGCTGACGTGGGCACAAATATCATTCTGGTGCCCAAGGCCAGCAGTTCAGCTCAGGCTTCAGAGGAGGTGAAGGCCTCCCGGCAGCCAGGCACCACGCTGAACACCACTAAGGAGACCCATGTGCTAATCTAACTATGAGTCAACTACTTTCATCCCAAAAATACAGCAGCCCAAGTGAGCCTTCTTTGAGCTCTTCTCCCTGCTGGGCAGCATGGCTGCATGGCCATTATCTCCCCTCACACTGAGACACTTCTCAAGGGAGCTCTTCAAAGCAAGGAGATCTTTTACCAGTGACAGATCACTGGAACCCCATCTCAACCCTCCCTCAACGGTAACTGGACTGCCCAGCCAGGCAATGCTCCTCTTTAACACAGATAAGTTGTTTAGTCTAAATAAACAACATTTTAAATAGAATAAGTCAGTTATAATATTGTGTGGCTTAGTATAGCATTAGCTTAAGTAAGAGTTATAACGTGTGATTTGGTACGCTATTTGCTCAGCTTTCTCTATACAAGTAGCAACTCTTGCTCTGGAGCACCAGGCCACAAGCTGGGAATTTCAAGTTAAATTCTTTCCCAGCACTCACAGCCTGTTCAGCCAAAACATTGCCTCTGGAATCAATGAAAACCAGGAAAATACTGAGGCTTTGAAGGTACAGATCATCAACACCAGCTGCACCAAGACCAGAAATCAACCTGTCTTAAAGACAGCAAAGGAATTCAATGGGGAAAGAGAAGCATCAGACACAAACATGACTACTGGTCTGAACCATTGTGTGAGGGGGTAGGTAAACTGTCTGTAGGGCTGAAATTGTCCAGGGATTTCTTCGTTTACATTGGTCTTTCTCTGCAGAGCTGACGGTGCTAAATCATTATGAAACCTTGAAGCAGAGACTCGAGTCTGCTTCATGAAACCTTGAATCTGGACTTCAGAGCAAACTGACAACTGGCAGAAGTCAGCAGGGTGACCAGACATGAGGCGAGTATGGTGGAGATGCAAGATAACACTTTCAAAGCTTAGTTAAGTGACAGAGGAAATCAGGTGTGGACAGATGACAAACAGCAGCTGGGCCCAGGGGATCTTCACTATCTGCCACTCAATACCCAGCAGGTGCCACACCAGAAAACTACCTGCTGATGACCCTAAGAGTTTCCCCTCCAGCAGTCTCCTCCCTTGTTAAAGCAGCAGAGGTGAACAGTGGCTCCCGGTCTAACTGCAGCTATCCCCAACAGGCAGGAATAAGCAGAACAAATCCTGCACTGGGAGCAAGGCCCAGAGTTCTGCTGTGCTGCTAACAGCTCTGAGAGGTACAGACGCCACAACCACCTGTGAGTTACACCAAGGGACTGCTCTTCCAGCTAAGTTCTCTCCTACTGGACTCCCAACAGCAACTGAGAAGAGATTTTGGAGTGGGAGCTACAGCACATCCATACTGGCAACCAAAGAAACCTGCTCATGCCAGACGCCCTAGTTCTCATGACTTTATCTTGTTGGGCTGCAAAAGAAGCCAGGAAACATCACACTGACACTTTGCAGCACAGCATTCCCCAGCTCTCCAGTCAAGGTTGCATCAGACAACGCATTGCCAGATTCTTCCATTACTTTGCTGCTTTAAATCCTTTAAAAAAAAGAGTTGTAACTACTATTCACCTGTCAATATGTGTAAGGCCCTGTTTCTGTTAAAGATGACCCATGCAAGCACTAACTCCGACAAGATGATTTGCATAAAGGCAGGGCTGACACAGGCGGCTTTTAATTTGCAGCACTTAAGAGTCACCAGGCAAATCTAATCAGCAAATTACGGACTTTGAGCACAGGGACATTCTTGTCAAGCTTTTAAAAAACTACTTTTTCTTTGCAAGAGTTAAAATAAGTTAAAATACCTACGTTAGGCTCAACCGGTTCTAGGAACTCGATCTCAAATGTGTAGATATTGTCCCCTTTGGCACCATGACCCTGAGCTAAAACACAAAAAAGAACAGTCAGTGCGAAGGTCTAGGCCAGCTCTGCACACCCCACCTGCAAAGGATGCTTTAGCAACAGAAATACCCAATGGTTATTGCTTCCTCCTGCCTTGCTGGAAGGTCAGAGGGAACTACAGGATAACAGGGAAGACACAGAAAGCCCAAAATGTTGCTCGGAGGTGTAACTGCTGGAGCTGGCAGCTGAAGCTGCTGCAGCTCTGCACGGTGCTGGAAAAAGGTCCTTGCTTGCAGGAGGTCTGGATATGCTTCTCCCAAAAAGAGGGGCCCAGAAGGCTGCTCACAGCTTGCATCCAACTGGAAATTCCCTCTGCAGGCCAGCCTTTGGGGGATCCCACCTCCAGACTGAGGAGCCAGCACGGAGGTCAGTAAAAGCCTGATACAGCGAGCCCCTTCCCCATGGCAGGAGGGGGTGTACATCTCCCAT
Organism: Piaya cayana; assembly: GCA_013389865.1. Lineage (NCBI taxonomy): Eukaryota > Metazoa > Chordata > Aves > Cuculiformes > Coccyzidae > Piaya > Piaya cayana. The sequence goes on from WAAB01022936.1 coordinate 49,257, forward strand.
TTCCCACATAGGTGGGTCTCATGCCCCGAAGGGCTCCAAAAACCTGCACACCAAGTTTAATTTCCACCCTTCTGCGCTGTAAACTGATCCTGGAGTGAACATGATGTGCAACACCCCCCTATCAAATGGCCCTAACCAAGGCTTGCTGGAGAGGCAGCATTTCCTAGACAATACATCTTAAAGAAAACCACCAAATAAAGGAGAAAGCCCAAATAAAACCAGCCACAGTGCAGACTTGGCGCTCCCCAGTCAGACCAACTGCCATGAGCTCCACAGTGCCGCAATGTGCACCTCCCCAGCTGAAACAAACCCATCTTTTAGGGAAAGATCTGCTTTACCTTTCAAATCAAGTGCTAGTTCCCAATGCAGAGGTTTGATAACAATTGCAAACAAGGTCTTTGTGAGAGGAAAAATTGCTGCAGTTATCTCTGGGGCTCAGTTGACACAGGTAGAAAAGACACAGGGAAATTTCATGGATATTTAAATATGGGGGAGGTTGGGTTTTTTTCTCTCTAGATAAGATACAACCTGTTATTGTTCCTAGTGCTGGAATACAATGATTTGTAGACAGATGCGTGTTGTGACATACCCGTACATGCCTGGCTCCCAGCGCAGAGCTCAGTTTCTGCCATCAAGGGAGGTGATGGGGACTGGGCACCTCGGGCTCTCCTGTGGGACCCCACAGCTGGAGGCACCCTAAACTCTCCTCCCGGCATCCATAGCTGCTGCCACCCCAGGCTCTCTCAGCACCCTGGGGACACCCCAGGCTCTCCTCTGCAGCCCCATGGCTGGTGTCACCCCAGGCTCTCCTCTTGACACCCTGTGCTGCAGGCTCCCTACCTCTGAACTGCAGGACGTTGTCGGTGATAGAGATGTCTGGGTGCTGCAGGCAGAAACAAGGTGTCAGCTCCCACATCACACTCCCAGGACCTGCTACTGCCCTTGCCCCTTCATAAACCCATGGGCGTGGAGCAGGGCTGCGTGGGCCCTCCCACAACCCCCTGCCCACACCAGCACCAGCTCACACTCCAGCTGGACCAGCAGTCGCTCCAGCACCAGCTCATGCTCCAGATCCAGCCCAGCACCCAAGCCAGCTCACACTCCACCTCATGCTCCAGCACGCAAGCCAGCTCATGCTCCAGATCCAGCACAAGCTCACACATCAGCTCCAGCACTAGCATGCAAGCCAGCTCATGCTCTAGATCCAGCCTCGGCTCCCGAGCCAGCTCACGCTCCAGCACCAGGTCATTCTCCAGCACCAGTTCATGCTCCAGATCCAGCACTAGGGCCCAAGCCAGCTCATGCTCCAGCTCCCCCGCCCCCCATTACCCGCACGTCGCTGAGCTCCACGCGCAGGTAGAGCTCGCGGTGCCGCTGCGCCCAGTGCACGTGCGGCCGCAGGCTGGGGCCGGCCATGGCGCGCGCGAGGGTGCCGGGGGAACGGGCTGGAGCGGGTGGACCCGCGCGTAGGAGGACCGGTCGGCCCGGCCCCGCCCCGCGCGTGCGCACGGCGTCTCCTGCAGGAACCGGAAGCGGCCCCGGAACCGGAAGCGGTGCGGAGGTGTGGCTCGGCGGAGCGCCGCTAGCACCGGTGGGGGTGAGCGCTCGACAGGGCACTCGGCTGCTCGGCCCGCTTAGCCCCGACCTGCCCCGCCGTGGATCCAAGGACGGGCCGGTTTCTCTGCTGGGTGTGGGAAGGTGGCGGTGAAACGCTTCGCGTGGTTAGGAGGTGGCAGCAGCGGAGATCCCGCAGGGGCAGATCCTCGCCTCGTGGCCTCAAGTTGCACCAGGGGAAGTTCAGATTAGGCCGGACATTAGGAAAAAATTTTTCACGGAAAGGTTCATTGGGTACTGGAACAGGCTGCCCAGGGAGGTGGTTGATTCACCTTCCCTGGAGGTGTTTAAGGCACGGGTGGACGAGGTCCTGAGGGACATGGTTTAGTGTTTGATAGAAATGGTTGGACTTGATGATCTGATGGGTCCTTTCCAACCTAGTGATTCTCTGAGAGCAGTTCAAGTAGGTGCCTCTGTTGTGGATAAGTACTGCCATGATAAAGAAACATGACTCTACACAGGGGAGAGTTAATGGAAAAGTGTCCTCGTCCTACTGGTTCTGTGCACCAAGGAGTGAGGGAGGTCAACAGAATTGATAGCTGAAAGACTAGTATATGAGGTGCTCAGGGATCTGCTTCAGTAGTGGACAGGTATCGTTGGACTCAATGATCTCAAAGGTCTTTTGCAACCCCGCAATTCTGTGATTCTAAGTGGCTTGTGATAGGATGAGAGGAAATGGCCTCAGGTTGCACCAGCAGCCACTTAGATTGGGTATTAGGAAAAAGTTATTCACTGAAGGGGTTCTTAGGCACTGGCAGAGGCTGCCCAGGTTGGGGTTTGAGTCACTGTGTCTGGAGGTGTTTAACAGTTGAGTAGATGAAGTGCTACGGGGTGGTTTAGTAGCAGACAGGTACAGTTGGACCCAATCTCTAAGATCTTTTCCAACCTAGTGATTCTGTGATTCTTATCCCATACTAGCATCCCCCTACTTTTCGGGGGGGGAAAGGATGGCGGGGAAGGGGACAGTGTGTGCTCTTGTTTGCTCATTGAAGTCTGCCAGTATTTGTGTTCTCTCTCTTTTTGGGGGGGAGTGTGAGGAGTCAGTTGGATTATTACTTATCAGCATCTGGGTGTAAGTGAGGAAAGGAGATTTTCCTTCGTTAATATTCTGCAGTCTGTTTCTGTCTCAGGGTTGAGGTCTCATTGTCAGTTTATAATGCTGTCTGAGCAGAGCACTTGGCTGTGTATGGGTTTAAATTCTCCTTCCAGTTTTACAGGGCTCTTCAGCTTGTACATTGTTTTTTGTAGAATGGTTTAGGTTGGAAGGGACCTTAAAGCCCATCTGTTTGCCACCCCCTGCCATGGGCAGTGACATCTCCCACCAGACCAGGCTTGTGTTGCAGATAGCTTGGACAAAAGCAAGACCTGTTTATTCTATTTGTGTTGTCAAAGATGGAACCAACTTGTAATGTGCATTTGCTCTGCTTTGCTCTTTGTGGTTTGTGTTCAGATAGGTTTGGTCCAAGGTGCAGGTCATCTCTTTTTTGTTCACCTGTGGTCAGATCTCTCAGCTGTTGTGAGGAGCAGCCAGAAAGCCAGTCCATCACGGAGCTTTGCCTGAGGTAGCTGTGCTGCCCAAGCCCATGCCTTGAGATCCAGTGGCCCTTTAGTGCCTTTTTGCTCAATGGGACTGCATTATTTAGACTGTGGTAACATTTTTGATAAGTTCAGGCCACCAAGCTCTGCCCTAGCAGTGCACAGAACAGTTGTGCAGCTTTTCCATTCTATAGAAAAAATCTCTTCTTTTGAGTATGGATGATCCTTACACCTTGGTCTCTCTGGTAATGAATTATGTGGCAGGAGTTTAGAGCTTAGATCCTTTTCGAGCTGCCCTCTGATCTAGGATTTACAGTGGAGAGACTCCATTTCCTCTTGCCAGACGTCTGGACTGTTTATTCCTGCTCAGATCTGCTTTGTAAAGCACAGCGGCCTCCAAGCAGAGATATATGATAAATTGACAACCTTTTCAGGAGGATAAGACTTATCCTGCAGATAAATTTACTTGAAAATTGGGTTTTTTTTCCCACTGTGTGCCCTTTCTCTGGTAACGCCTCACACTTCTGGAAGAATCATGTATATACAGTTTGTAATGGTATCCCTCAGATGATATTATAGTGGTGATGATGAAAGGAGAAATGAAAAAAAAATTGAAAGGAGATGCAAACAAATCTTAGAAATTATAGGAGAATAAAGGGAATAAGGGCAGCAGTTGCCTGGGCCCATTGTGTATGGCCTGGTGGTTCCAAATCAACCACCAATGTTGTTTTTTCTAAGCTGCTGGTTGTCCCAGATCTCACTACAGTCCTGATCATCCCCCATTCTAAAACCAGTGTAGTGAGGTGATATTCGTGCAGTTCACAGGGAGGGAGAAACAGGTGGGAGAGTAACAAGGAAGAATTTAACCATTTCATGAGCTGAAATGAATCATTGGTATGTAGAGGTTGGTAGAGGCAAGCAACAATAAATCTGTGTGGCTCTATGAAGTTCGTAGTCCCATTTGGAAAGACCGAGTGATCGCAGCCTGTTTTCCACAGCAGAAATCTCTTTCCCAGTGCTCCTCGTTCTGCTGTGGTTTTGTTTTCCCCACATGACACGATTGTTGCCTTACCACACCTTTTCTGTAGTGTATTTTGGGAGTCTGGAGTGAATGTTTGCTGGGCTGCTGGAAGGCAATGCTGAACCTGTGCTGTTCTGTTCTTCCAGAAACATGCATCATGGCAGCAGCCATGGAAACTGAACAACTGGGCCTTGAAATCTTTGAAACTACGGGCTGCGAGGAGGAGGTCCAGAGAGAGGAACAGCCAAAACTGGAACCGTTCTATGTAGAGAGACATTCCTGGAGCCAGCTTCGGAAACTGCTCACAGATACACGGAAGTATCATGGCTACATGATGGCAAAAGCCCCTCATGACTTCACATTTGTGAAGAAAAATGATCCTGAAGGACCTCATTCTGATAGGATCTACTATCTGGGTAAGCTCATGACATCCTGTGCCTTGAGTGAACAGTTTGAGCTGGATGTTGCTGTCGGTTAAATCAGAATGGATTTCTGGCCAGATCATGATCATAATGTCTCATTAAAACTTGGAACGTAATCTGAAGAACTGATGTGGTTGGAGGTCCATTAGGCCTGTTGGAGCTGGAAGAGAACTGTGAAGTGTTCTCTAGGGCGTTTTTCTGCACTGAGATGGTGATTTTAAGTTTGTTATCGTAGAATCAGCAGGTTGGAAGAGACCCACTGGATAAGTGAGTCCAACCATTTCTATCAAGCACTAAACCATGCCCCCCAGCGCCTCGTCTGTTTCCCCTCATTTCAAGTACGATATCTCCTCTCCAAAATCTATGTCAGGTTGATCTCTTTTTCTCTTAAGAGAAAAGATACCAAAACAGAGATTATGAATGTAATTTTGAGAGTCTTTGTGCTTCAGCTGCTGATGGTGAATCCAGGGATTCTGGAGGGAACAAACAGCATTGTAGGGTGAGGACATCTTAAAATCTAAGTATTTTTCTCAACATTTTTGACCTGGATGATGCAGAGCTTAATGTAATTTATTGTTTTTGGCCTCAGTGCCTCAGTTTTATTGTTTCACTAATTAGTGTTCACTTGGTGCATCTACATTTCTAAATTGAAGTGTTCTGACACTAAGCAGTACTGTGAGCAACCTTCTGGGTGGCTTTTTGGAGAAGACTATGTGGTAGAGGAATGATTTTGATAAAGCTGCACTAGCTGAACATTAGCCCATGAAAAAATGGGTTAAGAGGAGAAGCAATGGCTGGAGTGAAGGCCTAGGAACCAGAACCATATTCCAGCCCCATTGCTTGCTGCTCAGGCTACTTGCTTAAGTTCAGATTTGTGATTCACTGAGTTTTGCATGTGGCGTGCAGGGACATAGTCAAAAAGCTGATGATCTGTTGGGGGTTTTTTTCCCCCTTTTCAGAGGATGGGGGCCATAATCCTTGTGTGATGCAGGCATGTATCCAAGCACATTGAGGGTGGATTAAGGCTGACCCTAGCTGAGATGAGCTCTGGTTTCCTATGTGCGCCTTCCTGAGCTGTGGGTTAGACTCGGCCTTCCCGGGGTGCATCTGGCTCCTTCTGGGCTGATCTTCATGTGCCGTAGCAGGAGCTTTATGAAACCTGCATAGCACTGACGGAGAGGAGCAGGAAAGGGGCATTCAGATCTTCTTGATAGCCTTATCTTTGATGCACAAGCTCCATCATGCTCTGTTCCAGCCAAGGGAATTAGCAGAAAGGCTATCCTTGATTTTAAAAGCTTATGAAATAGAAGGGCCTCCAGCCTTCAGAAAGACAAGGATATGCTTCAGGCAGTGTGGGGTATGCCTGAACATATTTCCTTGTTTTCTGCCTTCTCCGTGACTTTGCATTTCTGTGAAGTGGGAAATGCCGAGAACAAGGCTGCACTGCAGAGGCTGTCAGTCCTTCCTTGCAGGAAGGGCCTATGAAACTGCTCCTCAGCATCCTCTGAAAGTGTTCGGATCATTGACAAAAAGCTAACACAATTTTTTTTTCTTCTTGCTTTCACTATAGCAATGTCTGGGGAGAACAGGGAGAACATGCTCTTCTACTCTGAAATTCCCAAAACCGTAAACAAAGCTGCCGTCCTGTTGCTGTCCTGGAAGCCTCTTTTGGATCTTTTTCCGGTGGGTCCTGATTCTCTTTTGTTTTTTTTAAAGCATAGCCAGTACCTACCTTTGGGGTTGCACCTATAAGCAGAATATAGAGTTTATGGTCTTAAACGTGTTAAGATTCTCCTTGTACTTGCTTACCTGCAGCCATCTCAGAAACAAGCACAGCTTTCTCATTAGTGTTTGGAGTTACAGCCTCTGTATGTCATAAAAACTGCATGCTGGATGATTCCACTTTGCCAGCACAGATGTTGCAAGTGCTAGTTTGCATTAAATTCTCTCTGCTGTGAGATCCTGGAGAATGCTGAAGGGGCCGGTAGCCTCCTGTCATTGCTGTCTGTAAGAAAAATAATAAGTTTTCCTGAGCATCAGTCAGTGGCTCCATGACTCATGCTGAAGCAGAGGATCCCTTTCCTACTCTCTAGGATGTGTTATCCCTTTTCCACCCCTGTGCATAGCAAGCCCGCACCAATCTCATGCACTATGGCAGATTGGTGTAGGTAGGACAAATACCATGTGGAATTAGATGTGTTTTTTCACTTGTTATTTCCTGAGGCTGCCAGCCAGACGTAAAATTTATGCTGTGTTGTCCTCCCACCATGCCAGTTACTGTGCATCTTGGCAAAGTTATCAACAGCTCTCCTGCTTGCTCTAGAAATAACGGACCTTTGGTCCAAATTTCCTTATAGCAATAAATATTGGTCATACTGCTGGCCTTGCTATGCGAGAAGCAGCTGTTGAGTTTACAGCTGTGTAAGATCTGATCATAGCCTGCACCTGCAAGAGCTGATGGCAGAGGCACAAGCAGGAGTGCTCTTCTTGCTGCCAGCAGGATTCTGGAGGAGAAGGGTGTCTGCACAGCCATCTGCTCCTGGAAGCGTGACGTGCAGAGATACTCTGATGTGCAGTCAGACATGTAGAGCAGAGGGTGTTGATTTTGCTTCTCTGCCCGTATTCAGGCCATCCTGGACTATGGGATGTACTCTCGTGAAGAGGAGTTGCTACGGGAGAGGAAGCGAATTGGCACCATTGGGATCGCCTCTTACGATTACCACCGAGAAAGTGGCACCTTTCTGTTTCAGGCGGGGAGTGGAATTTATCACGTAAAAGATGGAGGGCCTCACGGATTCACTGTAAGTTTACTCATCGCTTTTGTTTTCTTCAATGCTCCTTTCATCTGGCTAGAAGCTCCTTTGGCTTGGTGAAAGCAGGGCCTAATTGTCAGTTATTGCTGCATTAGCATGACGGGTAGCCTTGATATCCTTGAAATGTGGAGAAGTCCCCCATAAGGATGTATTTCCATGACTGTAGAAACTCAGATGGAGAATAACAAGAAATAGTAGAAACTGTGGCAGCAAGGCAGGACACCAGATTTTGTTGATTTTTCATAAGCAGCAATGACAATAAAAAGAAACAAAGGCTGTGATGCTCTGTGCACTTTCATGTAGTCAGTAGTCACATTGGAGGCAGCTTTGTTCCCAAGCTGTGGTTTAGAGATCACTGTTCAGCAGTCAGTGCTGTGTGTGTTACAAAATTTGGCTGTATGACCTGCAGAACAAGCAGCCTTTACTCTGCTAGTGGTGAAGCTGAACTTCAAAGCTGGAATAATTTCATATTATCATAACAAATGCCTAATGTATGTCTCTTCCTGCTGTCAGGGAGAACTTAGTGTACCCTGATTTGGTTTTGGAGGACAAGATCGTGTGTTCTGCTGGCCCCTTTTTAGGGTGCTGTTTTTAAGAGCGTGCCAGGCTTCTCTAGGTGAGCTGCTTTCTCATTTGCAGCTAACACACAGCACTGGGGAAAGGCCCTGGTGGGATCTCTGCAGCTGTGGTAGAGGCACAATATGAAATACCTGCATAGTATTTTTCTGTGTTTAAAATGGATAGATTGCATTTTAGTAAATCTGTGTGTTTGACGTCAGGGTCCACGCTATCATGGTGTTAGAGACCTTCTGACAATCCAGTTTAGTTTCTCTAAGTGTCCGTATGTTATCATTGTTTACTGTTCTTTGCTTTTTTCTTTCAAATAGCAACAGCCTTTAAGACCCATTCTGGTAGAGACCAGTTGTCCAAATATCCGAATGGATCCCAAGCTTTGTCCAGCTGATCCAAATTGGATTGCATTTATCCATAGCAATGACATCTGGATATCTAATATAGAAACCAGAGAAGAAAGGAGGCTAACATATGTGCACAATGGTAATGTGTCCTGAATTAAAGTCTCTGCACTTCCTCTGCACTTGTTCTTGCTAGACTGAATTAAGCAGTGGTACTAGTGGTTCTCCTGAGATCTAGGGGAATGGACATTGTTTATTCCACCTTTTTTGTTGCATTCTACGTGTTTAGTCTAGTGCAAATATTGTGGAATTATTATTTCCCCTGCACTGTGGCATCTGGCAGAATGAGTTATTTGTTGAATACATATGGAAAGGCTTTTATCCTGAAACACAGTGCATTCCTTTTTACTGCAACAGCCCTTTTTGTATGGAGGAGCTGTGGGTGGAATAGAGCTGGAGTAAAGCTTCTGTCAGTGAAATCAAGCTCCAGGCCTTTTAGAAACAATATAGACTGTTCCTGAGTAGCACGGTGGCTTCTGCTGGCTCCTCATACTCAGTAACGTAGGGACTTGCTTCTTAACCTCTCCAGCTCTGTTTTAGACACATTCTGGAGGAAGGAAAATGGGAAACTGTGGGTAAAATGCTTTTCAAAGATTGATTGTGTTTTGTAATTAAATCATACTTTATATTTAAAGTATATTGTTTAAGTTTTAGTTAAATTTCTGACACTATAATAATGCTTTAGCTCATTTAAATGTTAAATAATAAAATATTATGTAAGTACATTAAAAATAAAGTGTAGCAGTGACTCCTCAGATGATAATTATTTACGGAGTGCTGCTAAGTTACCTCCAGGGTAACAGGAAAAATATTGAAGCCCTATGGATGTCATCCTATTAAGCTATTACATAAGTCAGTTACTTTTAGTTCGTACAGTGAATGAAATACCAATGCTGTCATTTTTCTGAATGTTAAGATTTTCAGTTTTGGTTGTTCAGAAAGGATTGTGGGTTTTTTTCTTTGATTTTCTTAGAAGTTGTGGTTTGAATTCACTGAGCTCAGGTGAAGAGAACATCATCTTTCTTTGACTAGTGCATAGGAAATCAAGGCACTAGGTAGGAGTAAGAATGAAGAGTGCCTTTCCTTCCCTAAATGGAAATGCAATGTCAGTTAGGACTAGATCGTCCCTAAATAAATTGACAGAGCAGCATGGAAGAAGAAAACAAATCTTGTAAGTCAGATTTATAATCATGTAATTGTTCCCAGGGGCTGAACTTGGGCTATGTTTGGGATAATGAGGAACTGGTTTGATTCTGCAGCACGTTATGAACTAACTCTTCTATGTCTTTTTCTAGAACTGGCCAATGTTGAAGATGATCCAAAATCTGCTGGCGTGGCTACTTTTGTGCTGCAGGAGGAGTTTGACAGATACACTGGCTACTGGTGGTGCCCAAAGGCACAGCCAGGTAAGTGTGGTGGATCCAGCGTGTCTGACAGGCACAGGTATTGGTCCCCCTGCCATGCTGTCCTGTGCAGTTACTTTTTTCTGTTGCTTGTCTTAGAAACCTTATTCTTGTAGCTCCTTTTGGACTATCTGCAGTGGTGGGCATATTGCAGCTGCCTTGTGAGTACATTACTGGGGGAAGAGGCTTTCCTTCTCACTACAGTGATAGGAGTTGTAAGATTCTCAGTGTTTTGCTTAATAAAACATGAATCACAGTCTTTGGAATTTAATTCATCCTTCCAACCTGCTTGTGCTCCTGGGACAGTATTGATGCCTGTGATATCCAGTAATGAGAGCTGTTCTGATCAGGGAATATTAATTCATTTGCAGCACTGAATGGGGCTAAAGTTCTTAGAATTCTTTATGAAGAAAATGATGAGTCAGAGGTGGAAATCATTCATGTCACATCACCGATGCTGGAGACAAGAAGAACAGATTCCTTCCGGTACCCCAAAACCGGTGAGAGCCTCATATCTTACGTCTCTGTTTCTGGGAGACACATGTTTTATTCCATGTGCCTGACAGCAGTGAGCCCCTAGCCTAGAGCAGAGGCTGGTTGGAGAGGTGTTGAGTAGTCTTTGAATTGGTGTCCAGGTGGTGGAAATGGTTTTGGGGAAGCTTCTGCTGTGGAGATTAGTTTAGTCACTGGTGACTGTGCTGTGTGGTTACTAATAGCTGTGAGTCTGGATCTATCAGGAGTTGACAGAAACCCTGATTATCACTATTTTGGAGATGCTGTCTCAGATCCTGGCAGACCTGAGTCGCTGAGGAACTGATTCTCATTAGGGCCCTGTATCTGTTGGGGAAAAGCTGCAGAGTTATGGCCTTTGGTTTTTTTGAGAGGATTTCTGTTTATCTGCTGGCAGCACCCTGGTTGTTCAAGTTCTTTAGGACTCTGGTCTCTATGATTGCTCTTGGTCTTTGAACAAAAAACTTAGCATGCTTACAGCCTACCAAGAAAGACTCCTGTTGGCATATTTTCAAACAGTAATGATCTGGAGGTTTCAGCAGTAAAGAGATGAGGACAGGCTTGAAGTGGAGTGCCATTAGAGGCAGGAAAGTAGGACTTAAGCAGACCTGCTAAGAGCTGATCCACTGTCAGGTGTACAGGGCAAGCTGGAACAGTTCAACCCTTGTTCTTCTGAGATTTCTCTGCTGATACAGCAGGGCATGTTGCTCACAGATAACAGTGGTTCACTCACTTTCCTCACTCCCAAAATCTTAATTTTTTTGGAGAAATCTCTTTTTCTTTGGTGGACCTTCCCAAGCTGCAGACTTCATTGAGATGTTGTGGATTCCCTGATCCACTGGGGAAAGTTTTCTGCTCATGATCCAGATTTGCTACTTGTTTCAAGGGTGGTGAAAGGCTGTGTTAGCCTAGGAAGCAAGAGATGGCACCTTATGTCTTTTTCAGTGCTTCTGTACATTCAGATTTCCAAGACTACTTTGCCGTAGCTCTGTTCAGTGCTGAGTGTCAGCAGTTTAGGGAAACAAGCCAACAAAAGCTCTGATCTCTTTTAAAAAAACCCTAGGTTTTAATCTATAGTTTTTTAACGTGAGTTGCTCTAATTTTCAGAGATGCTTTTTAGCACTGGATCACTGTGTACCACCTTGAGAATAGCAGCCAAACAGTAAATCAAAACTTGCTTTGCTGTCCAGATAACTCCTGACCATTTATTCCAACTAGTATGTGCTTCCTTTGACTGTGGAAGAGACTGCCTGTGACAGGAGCATGAGTCTTAATCAGATCCATTTGTGGGATTACATCCACTGAGTCTATCTCATGTCTGTGGTCTATTTTTTCCCTGCTTGGTTCTGTGCTGTCTCTCACAAGTGGGCCATTTGATCAAAGAGCATTCTGCTGTTTGCTTTTTCCAGTTCTGTATGAATAACACCACAGTAATCCACAGTTTGGGTCTGCCCTCTTCAAAGTAGGGAATTGACGCCTGACTGCTAACATCTGTTTTTATAGGTACAGCAAATCCAAAGGTCACTTTCAAGATATCTGAGGTGATAATCAATGCAGAAGGCAGAGTAAGTTCTTGTTTTCCGAATAAATATGATTTCTATGATTCTTTTTTGGTAAAATTAATTTTCCATTTGAGTACAAATAAGCTTTCTTGGTTGTGATAGTGCAATGGCTTTGCTGAAAGCAGTGCATTTGGCTCATTCCCGTGCAGGTACATAGCATCTATGTGTGCAGCAGTATTTCTCAGGGCTTTGTGTTTCTTCCCTGCTACTGGTTTATGAACTGAGCTGCAGAAGGGAATATTTTAGGTGGGGCTGCTTAAACCTTATGTGACAAATCTCTTGATTGGCTGCAGATATTGGGGACATTTGATTGCGAAGAGAATATGTCACCTTATAAAAGCATGAGTGTATGGAAAGAGATGAACTTTACTTTCTCTCCAGAATTTTTTAACAGATGCAGAAGTTTCCATAGCCCCGTCCAAGATCTTTGGACAGCTGGGATATTAATCTTACCAAACCGATACAGTAACTGCCATAGGTTATTTGGATTCTCTCTATTTTAGACATCAACAGTCACCTGCTGGGATAGTGATGTTGATGCCAGCCAGCAAAGGCAGGGGAAGCCACAGCAACCCTTGAGGTGCCACTGTCACTTGTTCCCAGTCCCAGCAGGGTCAGACTGCAGAACTGCATGTCATGAATTAGAACTGCATTAACTGGATGTCATGCAGGATGTTCCACATCTACCAGTGAAAACACCTTACAAAATAGCTCTGTGCAGATCACTTCCCCTTTACATTGGGAAACTGAATGTTCAAGTGACTTGGCCAAGATGAGCAATGGATTTGTGAGCAGCACCCAGATTTCTGGAGTCCCAGCCTTGGGTGTGCTGATAGTGTGCAGCTCTCCTGCTGTTTTGTTGTCTGGCTGCAGGTGGGGTTCAATGCCCAGTGTCGCAAAGGCTGAATGATCCAAATTGCATGAGCTGCAGAGAGGAAGTCTTCTGCGTCCATATGCTCAACGTGCATGAAAACTGGTTGTGGGGGTTTCTCTTAGTGTTACTGAATTGCTGCTTTGTCAACAGATTGCAGATGTTGTGGAGAAAGAGCTAGTTCAGCCGTTCGAGATCCTCTTTGAAGGAGTAGAGTACATTGCTAGAGCTGGGTGGACGCCAGAAGGAAAATAGTGCGTATGTTAATCCTGTCTCTGCTCAAAGGGTTTGGGGCAATACATTTAGAAGCAGAATGTAGTGGTCTCTGTCTTCTTCAAGCTTAAGCTTACTTTCATTTTTGCATTTCTACCAACTTGTTTGGGCAAAGGGGACAATTTTTCCCAAGCCACAGCAGAGTTCTTGTCTCTTTCTCTGGTGCCTGGCCCTACTGCTTCGCTATTGGGCACTCGCAGCCTTTGATGTATGTGTCCTCTCAGCATCTCTGAGAGAGAGTGCAGTGCTATTGTCCCCATTTTACAGATGGGGAACTGAAGCCCAGAGAGGCTAAATGGTTTGCCATGGTCCCTCAGGAAGCCTGTGGCTGAGGAGAGAAATGATCCCAGATCCCCAGGCCCTAGGCTAGCACCCTAACCACTGGACCATCCTTGCTCACCAGACTTACTGATCAGAGAACCTGATGTAAGTGCTGCTTACATTTGCATGTCATTTTTAACCCTACAGATGATGTAGTACAGTGTTTCTAACTTGCCAGAAGTTTCTCCGCAATTGCATTTCTCCAGTTCTTTTATCTAAAGATGGCTTTCACCTTTTTAAGGCTTTTTTTTCCCCCCAAATGTGGAAGAAAAGCAGGGACACATTTGCTACATCATCTTGTAGTTTGGGGCAATATTGATAGAGCTACGTGTAAAGTCATCAGAAGTACGGCAGGGTCTACTGCCAGTATTTAGATGCCAGTATTATTCTCTGTCAGGTATAGTTTTAAAACATCAGTATTTTCACAGGTGTCCTGAAATTTCAATTGAAAGCTTTCTGCTTCATTATTCCCTCTGATTTTTCTCTTCTCTTTGTCCCCTAAAGCACAATTCAAATCTGAGAGGATGGAATTAATTAAACTTTTGAACCAGCAGCACTTAGGCAATATTGAAATTAAGTAAAATAGGTTCTTATGTTGTGGGAGAGATTCGTTCATGTGGGTGAAATTTTACATGTGGCTTTGTGCTTAATCTGAATGTTCTTGACTCCCTCAGAATGCCTAGAGTGGCTGTTAAGATTTTCAGACCTGTCTAATACTCATGGTTGCATGTTATTTTCTCTGATACGTCTCCCCAACAGCATCTGGTCCATCTTACTGGATCGCTCCCAAACTCGGCTTCAGATAGTCTTGATCCCTCCTGCATTATTCATCCCCATGGAAGATGATGCAATGGAAAGACAGAAACTTATCGATGCTGTGCCAGACTCTGTTACTCCTTTAATTATTTATGAAGAAACAACAGATATCTGGATAAATGTAAGAATTGAAATTTCAGCCTTCTTTTACAGTTTGTTGTTCAAGACCCTGTTTGTCGCACTTGAGCAACATTGGTGTTACTGTGCTGCTTAGGAGAATATTCCCATTGTGCAAGTTCAGGGGACATTTAGACTGGATATTAGGAAATATTACTTCACCAAAAGGGTCTTCAGGCATTGGAACAGGTTGCCCAGGCAAAGGTTGAGGCACCATCCCTTGAAGTATTTAGAAGACATGTGAATGTGGTGCTTAGGAGCATGATGAACTTGGCAGTGTTAGGTTAATGGTTGGACTTGATCATCTTAAAGGGCTTTTCCAACCTAAACAGTTCTGTGATTCTGTGAAGAGCTCGTGGTATGCAGAGAACAGAAAGATTTGGGATTTGAAAGCAGAGCTGCTCTACTTGAGGCAGCACAGTGGTCAGACAGAACTAAGAGCAGAACCCAGGTCTCTAGCGTGCTGAGGCGCTCCCTTTCCCACAGTGTCAGCCGCTGACAGCCTCCAGCTTCTTGGTGTAGTTGCTCTCCATCAGTAGTGGCAGCAGATGTAGTGTTCTTCAGTCAACAAAGATGTATCTACATGATAATGCTGTTTACACTTCTGCAAAGATTGTCTCTAGAATGACATCCCACTGGAGGTGTACCAGGGTGCAGGAAGGCCTGGAAACATCAATCAGTGACAGGTAGTTGGATTGCTCAGCAGAGAGTGTTTGCACAAAGCCTTCCAAGGAATCATCTGTATACAGTGAGCACTCTCTATGATGCTGTGTTTTTTCCTTAATAATAGCATGCATGGTTTCAGAATGGTGCAGAGAGTTGTCCTTTCTCCACTATTTTTACTGGCTGGAGTGGTTTTTGACTGGTAACTCGCAGTGTGCAGATAAATGCTCCTGAGTCCCTCAAAAGATTGTCCCTTGAAGCAAGAGTTTGGAACAACTTTTGTGAGTGGGAAGATTATGTCAGTTCATCTTTAAATAGCCTTTCACTTATGAGCTTGTAGAGGACTGGGCAGAGAAGGCTGCTGAACTCTGGCTTCCCTTGGTGGCTTTCATATGCTGTCTGTACAGCTGGACCAACCTCTGTATCTAAGCTGGGAAAGCTGGTGCAGAAGAATTTGCTTAATTAGTTTGGTGGCCATAATTCAGAATTACGCTAGCAAAAAGCCTGGACCTATGTGGCTGCTGTCTGCAGACCTCCCCTAGCTGGTTTTCCCAGTAAGGAACAATGCTGCAGCCTACTGGTGTGAACAGTGTTTTTTGTATTAAGCAGTAAGAGGAAGTTCTTGTGTGTGTCTTCGGTGCCACGGTCCTGCTGATAACACTGATACACCATTCTTTTTCCACAGATCCATGATATCTTCTATGTTTTCCCTCAAACCTGTGAAGATGAGATAGAGTTCATTTTTGCCTCTGAGTGTAAAACAGGATTCCGGCACCTGTACAAAGTCATCTCTGTTTTGAAGGAGAGCAAGTATAAACGGTCAAGTGGAGGCCTCCCTGCTCCAAGTGAGTGAAATTATTCTTTTACTTTAATTGGGCACTGGCTGCCAACTAGTGAGGAAATAAATGTCCCTCCAGGTGGCAAGAATTACTGCCTTATTGGAAACTCCTGCTGTTGTCCAAGAAAGCACTTCACTGTGCAGTCATTCCTCTGGCAATTGTACAGGGGTTATTCTGTATTCTGGGTGCCTTAGTTTAACCCTTAGTCTTCCTCGCAGACCAGAGGGAAACATTTCAAGAAGTCCAGTGGGAAATGAGCTTCCTGCAATACTGTGAAATGCACTTCATTGTTTTTTCTTTGTCAGTGTTGGACTATTTGTGTGCCAACTTTACTAGAGGTTAATCATTACAGCAATAGCATGGCTACCTCTGGTGTCCAGGCTCTGATCTATCTAGTAAGTGCACGTTGGTTCAGGACTTGATTTTGCAAGTAAAACCAACATAGCTTTTGTCAACCTCTACAAGCAGATTGGTAGCGTAGAGTCTCACAAAGAGCACAGTTTGAACACACCCTAAAGATGTCCATAGAGGGTCTCCCTGTCTGAGTGAGCCACGTGTCCCTTTAAAAAACCACGTGTGCTTGGCAGCAAAACCTGTGATATGACAGCTATTCAGAGAATTTCTCTCTGCTCTTAAAATACGATCCCAGTATTGCTGTATGGACAGAGATAGCAGTAGGAGAAAATTACTGTCAGCTTTTGTGAATGGAAATGCAGGAAGAGTAATTTCAAGCAAAAAAGCTTAAAGGACCATGTGTTTTTGTGAGCTGTGGACAAAGTTTGGTCTTGTTCAAATGCATTGTAGTTGTGTGCAGAGCTTCTGGAGTGTTTTTTCCACAGCTTGTGTTCTTTAAATTACAGTTTTATGTCGTGGTACTTAATTATTGTATGTTGAAGGCACTTACTGCGCTCTGCATACACAAAAAATACACATAATTTTATTAGAGTTCCTAGTTTCATGCAACTGTTTGGGGATTTATTCCCAGAAAGCATTATGTTCTGGATTATTTAGATTTCTCTGATGTATCAGACTTCCTTCTCCCTGATTCTAAAGGAAATGAAGCCATCTTATAAAAGCAGAGTTATTCCGCAGCCTGCTGCAAAACTCCCCATTGTTGACACCTGGAATTCCCTGTGCAGACCCATTTTTCTGCATAAAACTTCTCTTTCTGTGCCAGTGACATAGGGGGTGCAAAAGGGGAAAAAAAGGCAACAAACTGTCCAGACCTCAGATTCAATCCCTTGAATCCTTTAACTAGTATTTCACACCAGTCATAATGTTTGTTCAGGGAGCCGGCAGAGGTGTGAGTCTTCTGTGAAGGCAGGTTGCTCTTGGGTTTTGTCTTGTGAAAAAGCTTGGAAGGATTATTGTGACCATGGGTTTTGTAAAATGCAGAAGTGTAAAAGCCTCTATGTTGGTTATTTGCAGGTGACTTCAAGTGCCCCATCAAAGAGGAGACAGCAATTACTAGTGGAGAATGGGAAGTCCTTGGCAGACACGGTTCCAATGTAAGTCTCTATTCTTGCTGCACCAATTCTCTGCAAGCAGCACACTTCAGGGAGATGATCTCTGGGGCCTCAGAAATCAGAATAAGTCACATTAGTGAGGCTCTGCTCCCTGAGAAGAGTGGGCCTTGCCACTCTCTGGTATTCAGTTTGGACACACACATCATCTAGGTTTTTTTGTCCCATAGTGTGCTTTCATCCTTCTCTACCTTTGATCCACTATTCTGGACCAGAGGAGGCTGTTTTGACAGCATGGAAAAGCAATCTGGGCAACATTAGTTGATTTTCTTTTCCTGCATATTCCTGTGTGGATCCTTGCTGACAAGGAGTTTTCCCCACTAAGTTAGAGAGGAGGAGAAAAGAGCAAAAATACTGCAAGGTAGCAATGAGGAATTTCCACATTTTCCCGGGGAGCAAGATATCATGATGGTGTCCAATTGCTGTCCTGGAAACAAGACATACTCATTGAAAGGATCAGCCTAAATCTATTAGCCTTGTCTCTTATAAGGTAGAACACACGGTATTTGTGTTCCACATGGCCCCTGAGCTTGCACGAGGAGGGAGAGCATGCTTTCGAAACTGCTGCTCTTCTAGCTCTGAGCTGGATAAATTCTTTGATCATTTGTATCAAACAGCAGTTCAAGGAGAGGTATTTGACTGGTTTGGATTTTGTAAAGGTCATTGAAATCATTCCTAAAGGGTAATTAGAAATGCGATTAGGGAATGAGGTGTGTAAGTCAACCTGCATTTGAATCTGTTCTGCTGTCTGCTCAAAAAGAAAGGGGTAAGTGAGGAATGTTTAACACGACAGTGGTTTACAGTCATCTGCTGCCTTGATTTCTTTTTGGGGTACTTTATATTATGCACGATTTAAGAAAGGTTCTGAAGATTGGGGAGGCAGCAGAGAATTTGGGACAGATATTCAGCATAGCAAGCAACAGGGAAGACTGGGAAGAGTAAAGGACACACGTGAGAGCACTGAGCAACAAGGTGTGAAGTGTAAATCAAAACTGACAGAATTGTGAACAGTAGAACAGTCATTTGGCTTATTACTTGCAAATTGTTGGGCTGTAACTCAGCTTTATGGAAGTGAGACAGGGAGAATGGAGGGCAAGGCTTGGACATGGTAGAACTGGCTGTTGTTTTGGTAAGAAACAATATTGAGGGATGTGTTATTTGTTTTGGTACTGACAGATCTATGTTGATGAAGCCAAAAAACTGGTGTACTTTCAAGGCACAAAAGACTCACCTTTAGAGCATCACTTGTACGTTGTTAACTATGAGAATCCTGGAGAAGTAAAGCGACTGACAGAACGAGGTTACTCTCACGCCTGCTGTGTCAGCCAGGTACCTGTCTGTCTTGTGCTGTGGCTTAATTGCCTGTCTTGTCCTTCATCAACCAGCAGACAAGACCGTATTTGGGTATAACTTAAGTAGATTTTATACATTGTGTGCTCCTGTGTGTTGTACAGTGAAACCTGGAAACCAGATTAGATCTCCCAGTGTAGTTCCCCTTCAGCTTGCTTCAGGCAGAATAAGCTACGATGAATTATGGTTTTTTGCCTGTCTGGTTTTGCCTGAAATGGGTTATATAGTGATCACCAGAGGAGATGAGCCCATGGAAGCATTATGTAGGGTTCCAGGCATGTGGGGCTGAAACCTGTTCAGCTGGGAGTACTTTATCCAGAAGAGGATGTGTGACAAGGTCCTTATGCCACTGCTGCTTTTCCTGTATTTTTGGCTTTGTAATGTTAATATGAGTTTTGCTAAGGACTGCGGCTCCTCAGAGTACATCTGTTATTATCACAAGAGCTCAAACTCTCCGGTTTGATTCAGTCCATAAGCATCTTCTGAAAGATCTAAAAGCAGAAAGAAGTGATTGCTTTTGCTTGTGCCTCTGCACTGAGGAATTTGAGGTAATGTTATTTTTCTCCCTAGGATTGTGACATGTTCATCAGCAAATACAGTAATCAGAAGAACCCACACTGTGTGTCACTTTATCGGCTGATGGGTCCTGAAGAGGATGCAGCTCACAGGACAAAGGAATTCTGGGCTACCATTTTAGATTCAGCAGGTAGTGGCATGAATGAGGAACTGGAAAGCTACAATCACAGAATTAAAGATATGCCAGAATGTGCCTGCTTGACATGTCCTGCTGTGGGTGGATGAGACTTCTCTCTCACACTCATACGTGCGTGAGTTCTTGGAAGTGCAGGACTGGCATTTTCAGCTCAGCAACAAATGTGTGTAAACTGAACATGAAGGAATTTAAAGTGGGAATTACCAAGTTTCTGCTACCATTGCCAGTAGAAACAGTAGAAAGCCAAGTTTAGCACTAGGAGAGGGATTTAAGTGTGCTCATTTGCTCTGTGCCTGCTAACAAGCATGATTGTTGAAAGGAACATATGCTTAAATAGTTGTGTGCTGCTGCCTATTTGTGTCTTTGTGAGACAGTTCTTCGGCTTTTATGTTTCCACTGTGTTTGTGTTCCCTCTGATCTTTCCTTCCCTAGGCATGCTCCATGTCCTGTGCTTTCCATGTATTAATGTAGTGAGTCCTAAGTGTGGTTAGGAAGGGACGGGATAGCTGTAATGGCTGTGTTAGGGAAGAGTTACTACTGTGCAGAGGAGAGCAGGGATGGGAACATGATAGGACTGAGAAAGTTCCCTTAGGGCTGGGGCGTTCCCAGTCTCTGCCTGGTCCCAGCCCCATCCACTGGAAAGTGTGGGTGAGCTCCATGGGGATTGCAGCGAGACTGGTGATGGGGTAGGGCTTCAGCGGAGATGTGTTATTCATCTGTCCCCTGTTAAAGCAGTCTCCAAACCCTCCCATGGCAGGCCCTCTTCCTGATTACATTCCCCCAGAAGTGTTCTCCTTCAAGAGCTCCACAGGATTTACGCTCTATGGGATGATGTACAAACCTCACAATCTGCAGCCTGGAAAGAAGTACCCCACTGTGCTCTTCATCTATGGAGGGCCTCAGGTGAGTGCAGCGTGTTGTCAAGTGGTGGAGTGAGCTGGCCTGGATCTCTTTACTGCGTCCCTTTGTGCCTAGGACAGAGTGCAGCATTTTGCTTGTTTGGCGAGTAGCTGCTTGGCCGGAGGGATCGTAAGTGATCATCATCTCCAGGTCATAGACCAAGGTACTGCCACTTATCTGAGAACAGATATGGAGTAGCAAAGCTAGAACCAGGAGAAAGGGGTGTGCAGGTATTCCCTCTTCCCTGTGCTATCTCACCACTTCCATAGGGGCTCCTATTCTTTCCACTTCCCCGTGTCTGTGTGATGGAAGCTGGCAGTTACCAGTTTGTGCTCAAAAGAGTTTCATCCCCAGTCCTCTTTCTCCCACTGATGAACAGACGGTGGTGATCCCCCTAGCCCTGTGTTGGTTCCCCCAAATACTCTGCGCTGCTGTGGTTCAAGACAACCAGAGTGACACTTGTTGAAGGGAAAGTTTTTCTCCTTGAAGAGAACAGAGAGAGTGGAGAGCATTGCTGCAAACCCAGAGCTGGATAGGCAGCAGCCCAACTCTTACTCTGCACCCATTGGTGTTGCAGCAGAGCTTAGTTCAGCTCTTTATATCTGTGATACAGGGTGGCTTGCTACTGCAAGGAGTGTTTTCATAGCAGACTGCAAGCAGGGAGAGAGAATCCTGCAGCATAGAGTAGGGTTCTTGAGGACTTTAGATTATAAAAATGTATAAAACATTTAAAGGAAAGTAAATGTAAATGAAATCTGAAATTGGATTAAGAGGTAGACTCTGGATTCCATTACAAATGTGATGGTGTTGCTTTTCTATTCCAGGTACAGCTAGTGAACAATCGGTTTAAAGGAGTCAAGTATTTCCGTTTGAACACTTTGGCCTCTTTAGGCTATGTTGTTGTTGTCATTGACAACAGGGGGTCCTGCCACCGAGGGCTGAAGTTCGAAGGAGCTTTTAAGTACAAAATGGTGAGTGGATTCGGGTTCTTCATTTTCAGCTACAGGCACGTTTGAGTCCCAGGGTTACCTGAGCTGAACCACTGATTTGGGGCAGATGCCCAGCACTGCCTGTGTGACCCTGCCTAGATTTGGGGAAGGGAACTGCGTATAGTTGAGCAGTGGGGATTTGAGAAAGGAAAGGCGTAATGTCAGGTTTGAGGTTTTGAACCCACTCCATCTTGGCAGCCACAGTGCAAGATGGTTCATAAGGGAGTCTCTGACTCCCACCAGATATGCTTTGCTGCTTACATGAAGCAGGATAGTTTTATTCAGTGTGGTTTACTATTTAGGGCAATTCCTGAGTCCAGCTGGAGGGTCTGAGTGTTCAGCTATTTGTGCAGGCAGGGAGGGCCTATGCCAGGCTCCGCTGGCTTTGTGGTGTGGCACCATGTGTTTGGGAATGGCATTTTCAAGCACAGAGCTAGAATGCAGCCTTGCTTTTGTAGCAGCAGAAAGCAAAAACACTGAAAAATCTTGTTCCCAGACAAGGAAACAAATGTAGAAAAGGATAGTTAAGAGCTGGGTTGGTGTGCATTTATTGCCTTGCAGGGGAAAAGGGATTGTCTTTCTGTACCCTGCCTAGTCCATGGATTGCTGATGAGTGGGTGGGTGCAGCACAAAGAGAAGCAAGAGTGCTCTGGAAGTGGTCACCTTTGGAAATCTTTGAAGGGTAACTTTTGTCTGGAACTAACAAAACTTCACCTTTTTCTCTTCCCCTCCCAGGGACAAATAGAAATTGATGACCAAGTGGAAGGGCTGCAGTATTTAGCATCCCGGTATGACTTCATTGATTTGGACCGTGTTGGCATTCATGGCTGGTCTTATGGAGGCTACCTCTCTCTTATGGCTTTAATGCAGAGGTCAGATATCTTCAGGGTATGTTCATACATCACGTACTTATTCTGGTGGTGCAGACAGATTTTTTCCCTTAATGATGTAACCTCCCATAGGGTGTTCACAGCACAAAGATATTTGAGTTTACTCTAGACAAGTGAGAACGCAGTGCTCCGGCTCTTTTCTTCAAGACTCTTCCATTTGGGTGAGATCAGAGGAAAACTGCTTTTCTAGCACACGTTTCTTCCACAATATTTCTTATTAGGCTTCCAGGCTTTGGGTTTTGGGTTTTTTTTGGTACTTCACACACAACAGATCTGAAAATCTGTTGACTCTTTAAAGTTAGTGTGTGGTAACAAGCCAGAGTACCTTTTAAAACCAACATTCAATGAGTATTGCAAGAGCAGTTATATGTTGTTGTGTGACCTTGGGTTGTCTTCTTGGTTCTCTCCACTTGTTTTTCTGTGTGAACACGAAGATGAGATGCTCTTCCCCCATCAGCCTGTTGTCAGTGTTGGACAGGCATTCATATTGAACCTGTACTGGTACAACTGTGGAACTCAGCTTTTCGGAGGCAGTGATACCCATACAGCCTCAATAACTCATACCAACAGATGCATCAAATCACAAAATTGCATTTGTATAATTAAGCACTGCCATTTTCTACCTCTCCACACAGATTTGCAGCTCTTCTTCCCCAGGAGAGTGTAGTGTTCTTATTTGAGTATAACCACCCCGAAGACCGTGGTGTGACTGCACCATCACTGTGTTTGCTTCCTCCAGCTCTAAATGAGCCATACTTAACCTTGTGAAGGTGTGATGGTGTCCATGAGGCCAGCTGCATTAATGTGAGCAGGGTGCTTTTTGGCAGAATATGCCTACCATCCAAGAAGCCTTGCATGTAAGAGGAGTATGAAGCTATTCAGGCAGGCCCGTCGTACTGGAATATTTGAGAGTCTGTTCTCATGAGCTGGGATGAGGACTAACAACTATTCATTCAGTGGAGCACAGAAGGATATTTCCTCTCTGAAACTGTCTAAGAGAGCTTTAGGCTGTTGGACCGTTTGCTCACAATAACTTAACTGTGCTGGTATAGATGTGGCAGTCTCTTGTCACCTGTACTGAGGGTACCTTATACAGTCTCAGCTGTTACTCATTTCATGTCAGCTGAGCTCTTTGTGCTGTGAGTCAACTAAGAGAAATGATCCTGCTGAAAAAAGACACCTCCTTCTCTTCCTCCTCCCCTTTCCTGCCCTTTGCAGATTGATCTATTCCTAGATCAAATTGCCCATGCATCTTTGTAGCGGTGTGTTCTGAACCATCCAGGGCATGAAGACAGGTACTGAAAAGAGGTTCTTGTGATTTTGTGGCTTCAGATCACCATAACCAATGGCCAGACTGCTGTTGGACAAGTCTCAAAAGGCAGAGATGTGCTAAGAGCTGTGTATTGCTCTTGGGATGCGTTTCGTTTGTTGTGGCTGCTATTGCTTTGTCTAAGTCCAATTTGTGGGAGGTTTAATAATTACTTGTCTCAAGTCCATAAGGGCTGTAATATTTATACTTTTAAAATACCTGCCTTGCAAAGGGTTTTCTGGTGGTTTGGGGTTTTTTTCTCCTTGATCTCTTTTTCAGAAGCTTCTCTCAAGCTGATGCAGCTGTGCAAGGTAGCTTGCTCAGTCCTGGGGAGCTATCAATCCCATGTTCTGTTAGACTTTTAAATGAACAAAGATTTTCCAACCAGAAAGCATAGCACTCTGCATTTTGTACAAAATCCACTTCCCTTAGCAAGCCTTGTGATGTGTTTAGTGTTGCTTCTCATTTGTCTGTAGGGTCTTGCAGCACATGCAGCGGAACTGTGGTGATACCTATGAAGTGCAGGAGGCAGAGTGATGATTGCTTTTCTTTTTTCACTGCAGACTGTGCATTGTAAAGTTAGCAGTGTGTCTGGGGCAGTTATAATTGCACTGGAATAGAGATGTGGGAAAGAGGGGCAACCCCAGGTCAGGGGTTAGGTGTTATCATTCCCCTCCCCATGCTGAGAGCCCTGTTGCACTTACAGGTTGCCATTGCTGGAGCACCTGTCACGCTGTGGATTTTCTATGACACTGGTTACACGGAACGTTACATGGGACACCCGGATCATAATGAGCAGGGGTATTACCTAGGTTCAGTGGCCATGCAAGCTGAGAAGTTTCCTTCTGAGTAAGTCCAGTTCTGGCTCTTGCTTTCTACTTCTCCTACCAGAAAAGTTCCGAGTCCCATGGACATGTTTTTATCTCTCTGTTCTTGAGTCCTGGAATCAAACACTATTATTAAATGATAATTAAAAGAAAACCAAAACAAAATCCAACACTAGTAAATTGAATAGACTTGAATGAATATTTGCATTATTACAGGCCATTCCATGTAATCCCTTTTATCCTAACTGTAATTAAAGACTACCTTTTATATCTAAAGCAATGACAAACTTATTTTCAATTATATGATTAGCACTTTAGAATCACATTAGGCTAGACAAAAACTAGTTGGTCCAGATGATTTCTGCTGTATCAGCATAGAGCTGAGACTGAACTTCCTTGCCAAAGGGATGAAAATCAGAAGTGATTCTGAGCAAGTGTTAAGTTATTGTATTGTCTGAGCTAGGAAATACTTCTGGGAATAAAGAAGATAGATAAAAGGTCTGACTTTGATGTTCATAAGCAGGAAGAATGTTTGGAGAGGGACAGAAGAGATTTGGGAGACTTATGCATCCAGAGGAATCTACTGTCTCCAGAGAAATCACTGTCTCCAATGCAAATATTTTCTTCTGTTGAGTCTGTTTGAAGGGATGCTTGTGGACTGAAATGACCGGCAGGTTCTGGGATGCTCTCTAGAAATGTTTGTTTCTTGCTTTTCTCAGACCAAACCGTTTGCTGCTGCTACATGGGTTCTTGGATGAGAATGTTCACTTTGCACACACTAGCATTTTGCTCAGCTTTTTAGTGAGAGCTGGGAAACCATATGACTTGCAGGTAAGGCCAGACCAGGATGTCAAGGTAATGTAACTGTCTTTGAGAAATCCAGAATTGCCACTTGCAAAATGTCTTTGCTGGGCAAATTCTAGGAGCCTAACTTTTCTTTTTTTTTTTTTTTTGTAATGTTTTATGAGCAAACAAAAAGAAATATTAGGAAATATTAGGCAAAGGAGCAGTTAAGAGCAGTTAAGTCTGCTCCCAAGGAGATTTGCAGTTTGGAGGCAGCACAGCGGTGTTTTTGCAGTGTGGAACAGCATTACGCATTTAATCAAACCCTGGTGGTTCTGTGAGATGTAGCCCAAATATTCCACAGTGGGCTGCAGAAATGGGGGGGGGTGCTGATGTACATGGTGGCTCTGGGCAGGATCTGCCTCTGTTCAGCCAGGCTTAGCGCCTTCAGCACAGCACCAGCTGGATTAGAGGGAGTGATGTGGTGTCTCTGGGGTCAGGTAATAGAGTGGGAATATTGGCTTAAGTGCAGGCAGAGCTACTGCAGGGAGATTCTGCATTCTCACGGCATTGTGCTACAGAAACTGTCAGCCTCTGGCCTGGATGGGCACACACTCTCCTGGGTGGAAAACTGTTTGGATGACCGGGCCCAGAGAGTGGTGGTAAATGGAGCTGGAGGCCAGTGGCAAGTGGTGTTCCCCAGGGCTCAGTGCTAGGTCCAGCCCTGTTCAATGTCTTCATCAATGACCTGGATGAAGGCATTGAGTGCACCCTTAGCAAGTTTGCAGATGACACTAAGCTGGGTGGAAGTGTCGATCTGCTGGAGGGTAGGGAGGCTCTGCAAAGGGATCTGAACAGGCTGGACCACTGGGCTGAGTCTAACGGCATGAGGTTTAACA
>WAAB01022937.1:0-99903 GCA_013389865.1 Piaya cayana
GCCCAGGCTGCCTCTGATCCTGATATTACTGATGAACCTGTTTGTATTGGTGACCATCAGGTCCAGTATTGCATCTCCTCAGCTGGGGGTCTCTATCAGCTGAACTAAGAAGTCACTAGGATCTTTCACGTAACGAGTTGCTTTGATGGAAACCACTATTTAAGAAATAAAAATTGTACAAGACATTTCTTCTAATCCCTCTTCCTATACTGAGTATAGCTTAAAATTGACTAAGTATTTATTTCCTTAAAAGATTATTTATTGCTGAAAAATCATCCAGGAGAGGTAGGATATGCTAATATATATTCCAAAGAATGGGATTGTAAAGGCAATTGGACAAGGTTTTCAATACAGGAAAGACCAAATATTATTCCTAGCACATCTGATCACTAAAAGGACTGAAGGTTCACTCAACCCTTCCCTTGGAAAGTAACTTCATCTTGAAGTGAACACTCAGTTCAGCAAAGTTAAAAAATACTGAAAAGCAGCCTTTTAACAAAAGTACCAGATAGATTTTGATCTATGTTGGCATTGCTGACAGCAAGCTAGAGGGGGATTTTCAGCAGAAGGTGATTGCTGCACATGGACTTGTATAGAGAAAGAAAGATACGGTGACCAACATGCTTAAGAAGGTATGTCCTCCTACTGCACGGAAACATAGCACCCTTCAGCTACACAAAATGAGCAGAAAGAATGAATGAGTACGGCAACTACATGTAGAATTCACGTGTCACATCCCAGGAAATTGTTCTTTCCCCAGGAAAGAAATAATATTACAATGTGTATTAAGGAGCATTCAGTGCAGGCAAGAACTATTGTTTAAAACTGTGATAGAATATGAGGTTCACCACCCTGGGGCTAACTGCAACCAGCTGACATTGGTTTCAGTGCTGCCTGCAGTGAGTGCTGGGTCGCAGATCACTCCCCACCAGTTAACACATGCTATGCTACTCAACCATTTCCAACAGTGCTTGTGTCAAAGACTGGGTTCTCACTCCACTGCCACGGCAGGGTGAGGCAGAGCCTTTGAATTATAAAAGACTTGAACTTCCTTTTTATCCAGGAGATGGGTGGGAGTCTTTTGATGATACTGTTTCCTGCTGGAGGGACAGAATTAAGAAGAAAAATAAAACTTTAACCTCTTCACTCAACTATGAAGAAGACAGTCTCACCATTGGGTAAGGTTTATTCTGCTGGGACATACATAAGGTCAACAGCAGCAGTCTCCAGGAATATTAATCTTTCACCCCTCAGACCGTGCCATGGGTAATTAATCACTTGATTGCATAACTTCTTGTAAGACAGGAAAAATAAGCTGCCTTTGCCAGCTTTTTGGACAAGTTATTTCACATACATTTGAACTTTCTTCCAGTACTTGTTGGGTTTTGATTGCAATGAATGAATTGCATTCAAACCCTTTCCCAGCCACATAGGAGCCAGACAGCATGGAGGCATGTGACATCGCAACCTGACACTAGGGAGTGGGTCACTGTACTGTTTTGGGGAGATCCCTCCAGCCTCCCAAGGAGTGAGGGGAGGTACAGAGAAGCTCAGCCCAGGAGGGATAGCAGAGCACCACTTTACTGTATGTTTTACATCTGTATGTAATTGAAAGCAGGATCTGGCCAAGCTTCTGCTGAACCCAGAGAGCTGGAACTTGCTTAAGAGTGAGGAAATCCTGGAGTTTAATCCTAGAAAGTGAAGTTTTCTTGTGCTACAGTCACCTGGGATGTACCACTCAGATGAGTCCAGCTGCAGGAGATCTTCAGAACCTGGTGTTCGTGTAAAGCTGTGAGGGATGTTGAGCCAAGTGCATTGCTGGAGTGGCTGAGTATCAGCTAACTCCCATTTCCCTAACATGCTGTGAGACTTGCTCCTCCTTTTTACAGCTTCTTTAAATAAGGTGAAAAAGTAAAACTTTTCTTTAAAAACATTTTTGTTAAATGGGGTAATGAAATAGGAAATGATGTACAGTGGCTACCTTATGCCTCATGCTCATGTGGACACTAACCAGCCTGCTTCCAACCCTGGCAGACTTCAGGTAATGCAGAAGGCATCCCAGTACTGGTGTATCCTTTAGCAGTCTTGAGAATCTCATCATCCACTTACCTACTCCAAAGTAGGTAGTAGATATCCTTCAGCTATTTGGATTGCCCCACCAAGAGTTTGATAAGCTTTACCCTCACCTTTGTGTGGCTCAGACCACTTTCTCCTGAAGTTATTCAGCCTAAGGCTGGTGGTGGTACAAAGGGGACAAACCATGGAAGAAGTTATATTCTTCTTCATCCTGAGGTGGAGAGCTCTCAGTGATACACTGAGAAAGAAGATGAAAAAAATGTGGTGGCCACAAGAAACTGAACTGGCTGGTGGATGAAAATGCTATTCTTCAACAGATCCTAGAAAAGCAGCTGGGAAGTTTGGTTTGAAAGTGTTCCTGCAAGGATCACTTCATCCTTTGGCTTTAGATAGCCCTTTGATAAAAACTAAGTGAAACATTTCACTATATTAAGGATTTTTAGAGCATTGCAGGAAAGGTGCTAACACAGAAGATGACTTAGAACTGTATGCTATTAAGAATTAATGTATGTTACAAGTGTTATGGGTGACACGTGGGGAACTGGCAGAGTGAAATGCAATTCCCCAAACGAGATCACAGCAGAAATCCTGTGAATACACAGGCACTCTGCACCAGCTGCTGTACAGGATTGTGCTTGCACCTCATCTGCTTAGCCTTAGGCTTCTGGGTGCTTCCCCCCTGCCATTCTACTGCCCCTAAATATATCTGGCAGGAGTGAGGAAGAGAGCAGTTTCTCACCTATCCAGGGTGCTGGAAACTTCCAAGAAACACCTTAGACCTTTTTATTTGGTTGCTCTGATTTATGCTTTGTGGAGTAAACCCATCTATCAAGAAAGCTGTGATGAGAGCTCTGATGTCTTCCCGGCCATGCACATCAACAAGTGCTCCTCATTGTGGAATGTGTGGCCACAAGCAGCTCATGCTCCATCTGGCCATAGTTAAAGGGCTATCAAGAATAGGTCATTCACATGAATTTTCTTCAAATCTCGTATTGCACCAATATAATAACATGACACTGCTGAAATACAGACAAATTACAACCAAGGGCAGACACAACTATTCCCCAGGTACCATTCACATGAATAAACAAGATAAAGCCTGGGAAGGAAAGCACAGGAAATGGTTCTATTTACAGTTTGATCACACATCTTCCAAAAGCAACTCAGCCAGCTGGACAACTTACTATCTTCAACCACCCTCCTGCTGCAGGATGCTGCCCCTCCAGATTGGTTGGCAATGAACTGAAAGTAGCTTAGAAAGCAACCACCCAGGCAGTTCAGACGGCATATCAAAAATAATAACTTGCAACCAATGATGGTAACATGTAGGTAAGGACAGAAAAGAGGGGCTGATGTCTTTAGCCAAAGGGTGAATAACACAGCAAACATCTAGATGATTTTTGAGGCAGCAGCAGAAGAACCAGTAGGAACCAGTTCATCCAAATATCTCATGGCTCATGGACCATAAAGCATTAGAGCTTCCATCTGTGGAAACCTTGCTGCCAGCTTAGTTTCCTGGAAGGAGAATCTGCTTAAACCAAGGTTTAACTACTCCCATGAAAGGCAAAGTAGAACCAGCTTAGATCAGAAATTAGGAGGCTCAAAGTAACTGTAAAACTTCAGAAGAAATAATACTTCATGTTCATTCGACCAGTGCAAGAAAGCTTTACCTATCCTCTTCCTTGCTTTCTCTACGGATAATAGAAGCTAGGGAAAGAGGAGTAGTATAGTCTAATCAGTGGAGGATTGCCTTATCATGTAGCAGTTATAAAGTGTTTGGGACAATAGGTGGGGGCAAATCAATGAAACTATATTAAAAATGAAGTAATTTTCAGCAGACTCAATAAGGAGACAGCCATTTCAGTTCAAATTGTTACAGCACTTGCACTTGGAGCATCCAAGCTGAGCAAACCAAGGACTGTTTTCTCAAGCAAAATTCAGACAGCTGAAGGTGTGGTTGCTGGTCCCTGCTGAGTGACACCCTTATCTTGACTGTTGACCAGAAGTGTCAAAGCTGGCTTTCAGCAAGGTGTCCATCAGCACCAGGTCCCTGTGCCTCTCCTCCAGGAGGGTGAATGCTAAAGTCTCATGATAGCACTTTGAAGGAATTGCCTTGCTAAGGTCAGGAACTATTATTTTTTTCCTACCTGATTGCAAATCGAATGTTCTGTTTTGATAAACTAAAGGTTAAATTATCCTGGATTTTGTGCACACTTACAGGAGTGCGCAGTTGTGTGAGTGGAGGCAAGAATTGTTCAGGACTGCATAATTAGGAAAGCTGCAATTGCATAATGTCTGGAGACTGCAAGTTAATATGGGACTGCTACTGCCTCATGCATTACAAACTTTCCTGAGCAACTTTGTAAAGTATTGGTGGGGTAGAGGAAGATTTCACTTTTCCTCTTAACAGAACCGTTTAGCCAGTGAGGCAATTAAATTAGTGGCTTTGGTGGGACACCCACTACTCATAGTGGTGTCCCAGAAATAAAAATATCTCTGGAATGCATTTTGGAAGTGAGAAAAGAAAGTTGTGCATGCACTGCAATACCTGCTTGTGTCTGAAGTTGACAAGGCAATGCTGACTTTGCTGATTATTTTTTCTTTGCTCCCCTCTCCTCTACAAGATGTTTGGAAAGAAATTCCAAGCTTCCTAGATTACTTATGTCTAAATACCTGCCAAACACTTCCATCGCTACTTGTTTACTAGGGAACAGAGAAGAAACATCCCAAGGTTATTTCCAACTTGGACATCATGATGTTGGGTATCTCCTATGGAGGACACTGTTTTCGTTGTGTCTTCAGAGTGTATTTACCTTCTTATTTGTTTCCTTTGTTTGAACTTCTACAAATATTTCCCCCTTCTTCCTAGCATTTTTCCTTTTATGTGAAGGTTTTGATACAGAAATTAGGAAGGATGTGAAGACTTATTAGCAGCATACTAGTATTAGACTGCATGTCATTATAAGGGTTTTCCTCTCCCATTGTTTGCACAGAAGTGGAGAAGGGCTTTATGGGGCTGGATAGTGAAGATTTCAAGAAATTGAATGTCCCCATCAAATTAACATGTACACCACTTAAAACAGCAAAGTAAGTAGTTCCTTGAACAAGACCTTCAAGGGTATTACCATACTAACAAAGGGGGTTTTGGGTTGTGACTGTCAGTGCTAGCTTCCTTTCTTAAGGAGAAACTTACAGC
Source organism: Piaya cayana (assembly GCA_013389865.1). Taxonomy (NCBI): domain Eukaryota; kingdom Metazoa; phylum Chordata; class Aves; order Cuculiformes; family Coccyzidae; genus Piaya; species Piaya cayana. The sequence continues at coordinate 5,273 of WAAB01022937.1, forward strand.
TAGTGACAAAACTGACGAAGGTAGAGGAGGACATGTGTATCTTTTCAGGGATACCATTAATTATCTTACCTCCTATACACTGTAGGCCAGACAGTTGAAAATAATAAAAAACAAGCCCTCAAGCAACTATTCTCAAAATGAGCCATTTGCTGTGAAGATGTCTATGCACTGGGATGGCTGGCTGAACTATGAATTTGCCTGCAGAAATTCAGTAACCAAGAAGAATCAAATTTTTTTTTTGGAAATATTCAAGTTGCTGGTTTGGTTGGAATCACTAGATATTCAGTTTTCCTGCTAGTGCCATTATCCCTCTCACCCTCCACAGCCCAGTCTATGCCCATCTGAACTGGAGGCCAAGTCTAAAGGTTGGATGGGGCACAGCTGTGCAATAGCATTGTGGGTTGGACAAGGTGGAGTGTCCCCTGCTAGCCTGGCCATGTGGTCACCCTTTGGTTGTCTCAGGTTCCTTAAGTGACTCCACTGGTTTTAGTGGCATGGTATTCAGTAAAAGAAAATGTATTTAGCCCACCAACCTGACCTTACTGAACAGTTGCTTCCTTTCTCCACTGCTGGCTGCTCACTAGTGGGCTCCAAAATGAAAACAAACCCACAAAATAATAAACACACCTCTCCCCGCCCTGCCCCGTCTCATGGTCTGGAGCTTTGGATTTTCATAAGACACTCAATCACAAAATTGTTGTGATCATGGCTCAGATCTGGCTCAGATCACATCTGGCTATTCTGAAGGGGCCAAAAATCAAACCATGACAGACACCAATCAAGGGAAGCTTAGGATCTAACCACAACCTTGGCACCACACTCTTGCTGTAATATCCCCCACCACTCCAGGGTGCGGTGCCTTTGCTTCCAGCCCTTTGCATGCCAGGAAAAATGGAAGCAAGAAGAGTAAAAATAGGCATTAAACATAGGACAATTGTTGCTGTTGCATGATAGCAAACTCACCTCCCTGATGCCGTGGAGACAAAGCATGGAGGAAATTGGGGCTGTACAACAATCTTCCTTAGGTCACTTTGTGGGTCATATTTTCTGTGAAATGATACATGTACTTTTGCAAGGAAAGAGTTTTTCTTTGCCAAAATGCTTCTGGAGCCTATGCAGACCTCCCCAATTGCTCACATACACACTTCCATTGCTATTCATAATGCCTTGCAAACAGCACAGCTCCTGTAGCACCAAGGACAGCTTGGAGTGCCAGGCTTTCAAACATGAAACCCATCATGAGCAGTCTGTCTGCCAGCAATTTGTCTTTGACACAAACGACCATGGGTTGTCCTGTTCAGTCACAGTCAGTCATCCTGTCATCCTCTGGCGATCAGAGCTCAATCAATGCAACTGCAACTACACATGAAAAAAACAATCTCTTAATTCTTTTGACACCCACAAAGAGCTAAAAAGTGGCCAGTGAAAGAAGAAAACTCCACAACTCAAACCATGTGTTAAAAATGCATTTCTGCCCAAGGAGACTTAATGAAAGGGAAAAGTAAAACTAAGTTACAACTTCTTAAAAATAGGACATAGTGTTTTATAATTCTTTCCCTCCCCCCATTACTGAGCAGAACCACCCCACCCACACAAAACTGCTGTCTGACTCACTCTGGTGTCTCACTTGGAAAGAAAGGCTTTCTACCAGCAGGGGCACCTGGTCAAAAACATGACATTCAGGGTGGTGTTGCCTCTTCACACTTTGAATAGTTTTAAATGACTTTATATCTATGACTACAGGGACCTTCACAGAGACATAAGCATTACCAATGGAAGAGACATGTTGTCATATCCTTTCAGTAAGTAAAGAAATCAGATCTGGAAAATTAGCCTTCTTGGGCCAAGCTGACTCAATGGCTCGGACAATAAGACATCTCTTCTATATCAGTTCATTTGCAGTGTTGTGCTCCTCTGACAGCCAGTTAGCCTCTGCTATTCTGGGAACACACATTTGACCTCTGTTACAGGAGTTTATTGTCAACATGTGTCCAGTGGGAGCCTCAGCAACTTCCCCCATTGTCTATTGTCTTCTAAACAGGCTTATAAAAGCACTGCAGGAAAGCCAATAATACACCAGAGTGGAAATTGCTGGTAACTAAAAAGCTTAACTTTCAACTTCTGTGTCTTTCCAGTGGTAGGAGAGGTGAAGCAATGTAGAAGAACATGCATCTTCCTTTCCTTGGTGTCCCTATGCTGTCACATATAACTGTATTGGGATGTAGAGCTGCCACATTGCTGCAAGCTTGCTCCATGCATGGCAAGGAGGAGTCCACTGACACTACAAGCACTCTCTGAACTGGGGTCTCTAATGACTTCTACAGGATAAAGAGAGAAAAGCTTCTGGCAAAGAAACTTTGCTGGCTGACCCTAAAGCAAAGTTCCGTTTCTTCTTTATCAAAACTCCTTATTTGTGGTATGGCCTTTGCAATATGTGTAGAAAAGCTGTTTTTTTACAGTTAACAATGCTGAAGTCACTCAGCTTAAAGGATCAATGAAAGAAACCCTTCGGACTGTGTTTACCTAAGGCAAGGTAGCATCCTTAGGAAATGTCCCAGTGAGATCAGTTTAGTAATCTTCAGTTTCATAGTGTTCAACATCCAAACTGTGATCCGCAGAGGTCTGATTTTTGAGATAGTCCCACCACTTCCAGTTTGCTGCTGCAGACAGGCAAACAAAGGACATTTGCAGGCTTTTGAGAAAGAGAACCAAGTTCCTCCCTATGCAGAGCATCCAAGCAACAAGTGTGGATGAACCAGCAGTCCTCCACTGTTCCTGAGTTACAGACCTGACAGAGAGGGCAGGAGAGGAGAAAATGGGCCAACTAAAGACTTACATCAGTATTGCTGCAAGAGGCATCCTATCCCTTCCAGTGGAAAAGGGGATGCTACATCCCCCAGCAGCTATTGGTAGGTTACAGGGCAAACCAGATGCCAGCTAGTGGGACTGCTGCCAACTGGCAATCTTCAGTCAGGTCAAGGGGAAGCCATTGGTATGACCAGGGCTACATGAGCATGAAAAGAGCAAAAATGTTTAAAGAATTATTTAAAAACAGAGGAAAACAGGAGAAACTTTAAAGGGATAGACAAGCCACTGCGGACTTTACTGGCCATGCCTGCCACATCTCTTCCCACATCCAACCACAGATGGCAAGGTCAAGGAATAGTTTTGACCCTCTATTGGTACTTTTAATGCACTGGGTGCTCTTCTGCCTTTGGTGAAACCTTTGCCTTCTTCTGAGTGCCCTTGATGCTGACGTACCATCTGATGCTGCAGTAAGCACCCTCACTAGATGTGTCCCTGAATTGAGTTCAGTCATGTCAGGCTTTGGGAGCACAGGACAGGGATGTAGCCCTGAGTAGCTGTCCTACCTATACTGTGACCTCTCCACTGTCTCTGAGCTGTTTACTGCCTACGATAATGCTTCTTTCAAAGGCTCCCATCCCAACAGGGAACATTTAAAAGTTGCTCAAGAGCTTACAAAGGTTACGTTGCCTTGCTCTCTGAAAGCAAAGCAGTTTTGGCTGTAAAAGCAAGAAAAACACCCAACAGTGGTGTTTGTTTATAAGAACATATTTACTGGTGTCTGGAGGGTTGAAAATGGAAAGGCGTGGCACCAGGTGACCTGTGCTGATAAACAGGTCCACCTCCCACTATGGGGTGGTCTAAGAGCTGGCTTTCCTCATGTCACCAGCCTCCAACCTCAATGGACCATTCCCAACCCACAAAGCACTGGGGAAGCATGGCTTTGAAACACTCATGGGTGAGAAGCTGCTTCACTTCACCATGCAACTCCCGCAGGCTGAAGGGTTTTGGCAAGAAAAGCTGGGGCTGGTGTCTGCTTGGACATCCCTATGGATGAAACAAGGGCCTCACATCCTAGCCCACTTTGCTCTGCAGGTCTGTGCTCCTCCTTAGTGCCTTGCATACTTGACTGCAGAGAGGAGACTTAGGATAAGCTTGCTTGGCAAGGGGCACAAACTCCCATGAAGCACGCTTGGCTGCTTCTGGTGCATAAAGCAACATTATTATATCACATAGCCTAGCTTAGAGATCAAAAGAACTCAGAAACACCATCAGGACATATGCTAAGATGGATATAGCATATATATAATTAAGGTAAAATAAAAGCATATTGAAACTCTTGAAGTTTCAGAAATAGCATTTGCGATTGAATGTCCATCCCAGCATACAACTGTACTCAGGTACCACTCAACCAACAGATGTACAATTACTTCTACACTTCCGAAAGCTTAACACCCAGGCACTATAAGTGCCTCTTTTAGATGTGATTAGTACCTGAATTTTGGAGTTACTAATGACCTATTCTTTACCTTACCAAACCTCTTCTCAAAAGCAGTGTCAACTTCCTTAAACTGGGCAAACGTAGCCTAGTCCTGAGCAGTGTAAAGAGAAACTTCTATAATTGTAGAGTTGTAACACTGAAAAAAAAGAAGTCCAATGAGAGGATTAACTTTCTAGAGCCATCAGTATTGTCACACCTCACTGTACCTAAAAGATAGAGGAGTTAATTTTCTCCCTAAGCCCAGGTGTGAGTTCATATCTTGCTGATATGTCTCCTTCTCTTCCTCACAACCAGCCCAACAGAAACCGTGTCCATGTCATGACATTTTTAGGATAAAGGTGTGGGCTTATGGAGGTGAAATATTGCCTGGCTTCAGAACTACTTCTTTCTTCATGACCACCGTATCACCATCTACTAAATGGGTATTCAGCTTTGATCCTGCAGTCTGATTATTCATCTGATCCTCTTACAGTACTGATTTCTCTTCTTCTTAAAACTGCTTTGTTAGTAAATCACGGAAGCAAAGCAGCTGTTCAGACCCTAACATATAAAAACCTCAAGAGTAAAATATTGTCTATTTATGCCTTTCTTACATGGTTCAGACATATTTTTCAGGCTTGTAGCATCGTCTGAGCCCTGTTTTCCTTTATTTTGCCTCTGAAACTGGCACTGAAGTCTGTTTGCACTATGTAATCAAAAGGTATATTTGCCACTACAACACTACATCTTGCATGGAAAATGGTCTCTTCCCCCTGTAATTTTCAGAGTGGTTTGGCACTGTCAGGAACAGGTGCTTAAGAAATGCTGATATATATATAGCAATTGTGTGTTATTGCATGAAGCTGAAATTTGTTTGCAATACAGTTATAACAGAGGACTACTACTGTTCTTCAAGTAAACCTTGAATTTATTAACAGCACACAGGCTGGGAACGTGAATGGCTGGCAAACTTGCATCTTCTAGCATCTGTTGAAAGATATTATGAATTAAAACCACTTTATTCCATTAAGAAATGATTTCAGAAATCTGGAGCACAAGTGGCGAGTGCTGGTTGGCTATCAGCGACGTCAGATACGTGTCAATAATATTACTTAATGGGTTTTCCTTGTCTTTATTCACAAGTTCCATTTCATGCAGCCATTGCCCCAAAGGGTAATTACTACACTTTTGGGGTGGTTTTGCTCTTTTGGACTTTGGCCTCATGCCTCAGAAAACCATCCAGGGTATCCAATCTCATAGAAGACCTTTGTGGCCAGTTGTGCTTTCTGGAGCGAATACTTTTTTTTTTTTTTTCCCCTTTTTCTTCCCCCTAACTTAAAGAAGTCACACAAACTTTCCAAAAAGTTCCTGTTTTCAAAATATCGCTGTTTACCATTGGTCCTACAATGTCACTGCCCACACCAACAGAGAGCTATGTGCTGCATCTCTAGTGGACTGAGGACAGCAGCACTGGTAGGATGCTCATTTTTCTTGGAGAGGAATAACAAAAATGAGAGCATGTTTTATGCAAAAGGACATTATGGAGAAACTGTTTTACTTAACATCGCATATTTACACAGTTCTAGTCCCATGTGACACAGTTAGGAGCCTTAGAGTAGCTATTTACCTGTTTTAATACAACTCAGTATATATTTGCCTTCTTAAAAAAAATTGAGTTACAAGACTCTTTTTCTGTGCACTTTCAGTTTGCTTCAAATTTGAAGTTGATTTTTATACCATATTATAACCATATTTATTTAGATTCCCACATTCTGTCAAAGTCTGTTTACACAAAGAACATTTGTTTTCACTACTGCTTGCGAGGAATGAACATAATTAGTGCCAAGGGATTTTAAGAAGTTGAGAGAATTAGTATTTGGAAACAATACATTCGGCTTTTTCTTAGAGGAAGATTCATGGAGCACAGATGCATTTTCCACTAAATCTATCAGGATGAAGCAGTTCTCATGGAGACAAAGCATATCCAGTCTCTTCTCAAATTCCAAACATTTCATAAAATCAAGAGAGTTTCTGGAAAAAACGACGACTCTATTTTAAAAAAAAATCAGAGAAAAATGGGTTAAGATAATTTTGCTTGCTGAAATAAAAATTTGGTGTCTGGCACTGAAAACGGGCTTCTGCCACTGCCCAACATCTTCCCATTCCACTTACTCTTCTTCGCCATGATATATGCTGAAATAAGAGTAATAAGAGTTATGACCAAATTATTTGTCAGAGGTTGTTTGTCATAGCTTTAATGCACTCCCATATATTTCAGCATGTACAAGACTGGATAATTCTGATTTTAAGACCATCATAAAGACTATTTTAGCTCATTGAATACTGCTTGCAGCTCTGAATATGCAGTGATTTGCTTTAATACTTCTGTGTCTCAGATGCTGATATTAAAAAATATCGGGGTAATTCTGAAGCTCTGGTTTGCAAATAAGTAACAGGAGAAAGGGGGTCTATCTATGCCTTATATTGTGGTATTATTTAGAAAATTAACAAAGCAAAACTTGCAGTGCTAGCCTCATCTCATTTGCCATTAAGGTGCAGACTGAGTAATGGCTCCCCCAAAATCAGCATTAGCATTAGCTGTTGCAAGTGCTGACACATCATCAAAATTCATGTCATTTGATTTCAGATACTATAATGCCCTGTACATTTCAAATATTCCTAGGAGAATTCTTCTGCTGTCTGGAAAATAATGAAGTATGTCATGGGTTATTCCCTTCTTGACTGTGTCTTAACAAGCTAAAAACATGAAGATATTTCCATTGAAGCATTATTCAAACAAAAGAAAAAAGAAGATAACCCCCTTTTACCAAGCTTTTGATTGTAGGTTTATTCTGATGCAAATATACCTTTGAACTGATGTATTTAAACTACGTGTGAATGCTAGAGAATAGTCCCATATTCTGTACTCTATATGAGTGTCTTTAAACATGACTGCATTTTACCGTGATCCATTTGCATGCTGTCTGTAAAGGAGATCTCAGTTATTTTGTCTTTTAATGTCCCTAAGCACCAACCAAACAAAAGCTGTTTCTGAAGGTTTGTTGTTGGAGGCTAAGCTAGAATATATTCATGATCCATTTAATTTCCCTGCCACCTTAACTCTGGCTATCAATCACATGTTAATGGCTTTTTCCTGTAGAAAAATCTTTGTGGCAATTGCCATTTCCTTTACTGATCAATAGCAGTTTCTCCACTTATCCCAAGCCCTGCAGCCCTCCTGCTCTGCAGTACACTAATTCCTACCACCCCCTCCAGTACCATGTTCCCCACTAAAAATGCTTTTATCTTGAATCAGTTTGACTGTAAAGCATGAGAAGTTGCAGGAGACAGGCAATGCTCCCAATGCAAGCATCTACAGAAGACTTAATTATTATCTTTATCTGTGGATTTTCTTGGGTGGAGAAGAAATGTGACTCATCTGCTTTTCCTAGAACAGCCCCCCACACCTGTAATTATTGTCAGTCTTTACCTATGGAAAAAGGAAAGTTATTTCCCCTGGGTAGCCTGCAGGAGCATAGGTGTTGCCAAGGATGCTCACAATGTGGGACAGCAACAAGAGACCTCAGTGGCCCAGAAGAAGTCACCAGAGATGGCACCAAGTCCTCTAGTCTTCCCATCTAAGGTGCACCAGGATGCTCAACATCATATTAAATATTTAGTGATCATTTCTATTGCTGGAGGACAATTTCTCTCTGCACTCAAGACTTGGCCTCTCTCCTAATCAAATTTGCTCAGGCAATAAATTAGGGACAGTACATGTGTCTCATATTTTTATTATGTAAAGAACATATAAATTTAAATGGTTTTCTCCTTGAGTTGCAGGGTAAGAAGCCAGCTAGGTCCTACTAATACCTTGGCCAGGGTGTCTTATGAAGTTTGGAGACAAGCTTGCCCCATCATGGCTCTGCTCATGACATTCTCACCCTGGCTCCTGGTCTGCAGCTTATTTGGTCTTCATTTCTGGAATTAGCTCCTAAGAGGCCTCTGCAGGTATCTCTGATATTTTCCACCACATAAGCACATGAGATAGGAAGACTTGCAAGACTGCAGATGGTGCACAGAAAAATAGCAAAACTCACCCGAAGTATCAACTGAATCGAAACTTGCTGAGTCCCAGTCCCTAACTGAAAATACTCACTATTGCTCAGAAAGCCAGTGGAAAGCCCTGTCATTTAAGCCAAGTCACACAACATATTTGTCTCATGACTAGATTGACATGAACCCAATTTAGGGATGTTTTTTCCAGACCACAAGCTGGTGCAAAGCAAATTTAATTGTTCTATGAACGGTCTCCTGCCTTTGTATGGGGTTTATTATTTCCACGAGCCCCTCATTAATAAATGAGTGGGCAGGAGTGTTTATGTAATGTTAATAGCCAGAGGGTGTTTGCTGGAAGATCTGAAGTGACCAGTCACAAAAAAAACCATGTGAAATCTTTCCCTGGGTTAAGCATTGAGTCTGCTGGCTCCATGCTGCTGCTCTGTTTTGCTTTACTATCATGCAGGTTTGCAGAGAGGTTGTACTGCCTGGCAGAGCCTTGCGCTCAAAACTGATGGATACGCTCAACAACAACAGCCACGGGATTAAAGCCAGGTGGATGCTACATGGCTCCTCCATGGCCCTGTCTCCATTCTCTGAGAGGTTGCATTAGGAAACTGCTCAGCACCAGGCAAGGCTCCCACCACCCTCTCCCAGTCCTGAACATCAATCTCCACTCTCCTTAATAACCACACCCACCTCTCAATTTATTCATTCATCCTAGGTCTAGAATAAAAGCTACGGAATAAACAGGCCAGCTTGGGGGAAAGCGAAGCACCAAGCTTAAAAAAGAAAACTGTTCTTAATGAGGAGGGGAGAGAGGCAGACTCCTGCAGCTAATAATTCTCAGCATGGCCCAAAATGAGCTGAATCAGGGCCATCAGGAGGTGTCCCTGGGGATCTACATGGCCTGGCTCTCCAAATATGTAGACAGGCAGGAGGAGCTACTGATAAGCTTGTCTAGTGTGGTAGATCCCATCTATCACTTTGTTAAAGGGCAAGACCCCTCAGTGCCAGAGGCTGTGTGTTTAAAAAGGGGAAAAGATTTGGGAAATCCTCTGATGCTGTGGTCTCAAACACTTCTGTGTCCACTTCACAGTAGCACTAGCTTCAGCACCTCTGGCAACCTGAAGCAGCAATCACAGCAGAAGTGTGTATTTCCCTGGGCTCAGCATCCCCACCTCTACCTGGCACCTGTCTGTTTCTGCAAAGGTCCATCCTGGTTACACTCCTTTGGGTTATTAGGGTAGGAAGTGAAAAAAAGGGCAATAGTGCTGGAAGCAGCAAGGCGGATGCTGAGAAGGAAGCACACTAAGACTGAGGCCCCTCCTGACATCGATGTTCCTCGAAATTAGAGGCAACCACACCTCTTACCACATGTGGCTGGACCACAGGGCAGGCATTGCTCTGCTTCCTGTTTTTAGAAAACCTTGGGGTGCCCTCACGAGAGGTAAGCTTAGTAGTGATCAAATCAGTAGAAAAGAGCATTTCCCCACACAGCCCTGGCAGTGGAACAGCAGGCTGAGACTGCCCAACTCATCTCACTTGTGGGCTCATGACCAAGGAGAGAAGGGGAAGAGAGGGAGCATGTGCACAGTGCTGGAACTCCTGTGGCAAAGTGTGGCTAATATCTAGCTCCATTAATCCATCTGAAATTCCCAAGAATAACAGGAAATCCAGCCACTAATTTTCCATCTCACTTGCTTTGGGGTAGGCATGCACACCACAAGGCCCAGATCCAGGGAACCCACAGAGCCTCGAGGCAGGGGACATGCAGATGAGAGAATCACATGCTCCTGAGGTTGCAGGAGAGGAAAATAATAACAAAAAATTAAAAAAAAAAAAAAGGCAAACAATAGTGGGGAGGGGGACAACCCCATACCCCCTCAGAGGGGACTTGAAGCAGTGAGCACCTTGGTTGCTGCCACGCTTGCTCGCCGTGTGCTCACTGTGTCTGCTCCTACCCATGGCTGTGCATTATCATCACTTATTCATTCTGTGACCTTGAAATCCCTCTCCCTTACCAGAAAAATAACAAATCCCCATCAGAAATGTGGGCTCTACAAAAGACGGGGGGGGAAAAAAAAATCATGCAACCTCCCATGTTGCTTGTATTATGTCAGATGGGAGAACTTATTTAATTAGTGACTTTTATAGGGCTTTACTTTTCGATACCCAGTGGAGTAGTTAAGATTGGTAATAAGAAAGAAGTCTGGTTCTGTGCCAGCCCTCCTAAGACAATGGTGTGGGGAGGAAAGAACCAAGCAATATGTTTGAATGTTTTCAATGCTTTGGGTTAATGTTGTTTTTAAACTTTATTTTTCAATGTCATATTCTAAAACCATTTGAAGGGTATACATGGAGGGGAGGAGAAGGAAACCATTCAGGGTGATCAGAGCGGAGGATAATGATGAATAATCAAATGAAACTGAGGATACCACTTCTCACTCCAGTTTCTCCATAGCTGGGGATATATCCCCTGAATGAGACCTGATCCAGCTCAGAAAGATGGTGTCCGGTAGGTGACCAGTCACCAGATTTTTGGTGTAGATGAAGGTGGATGGGTCAGGTGTGTAATCACGATGGACAACTGGGAGGAGGAGGCATAAGAGAAACACCAATTCCTGCTCCACTTGTGCTACCATCCCTTCTTGCAGCCCATTTCTACTGCTCATTCCCATCACAAAACCCACTGCAAACTTTTTCACCTTGTACTTTCAGCTAAGGAACAAGGAAGGAGAGTTCAGATTTACAAATTTCCCATCATGTGACTGCACATTTCTGAACATGTAGGACCAGCTGCAGATGCTGGGGGCAGGGCACCTTCCCTAACACCCCTGGACCACACAGCACACATCCCAAGTGGCTTAGGGCCACTCTCCCAGGACGAAATGCAGCACATAGAATGTAAAGCAAACCAGATGCTGTGTTAGAGACTTTGCAGCAGTGTGATTTTTCTCTCTTCGGACACAAAGGCTGTGCTACCCTCTCACCATTTATTGATAGGGGAACTTCCAGAGGCTGATGGCAAAGGGCTTAGATGCCAAGCATTTGAAGGACATTCATAGGCCACCAAAACAGTAGCATTACCAGTGGCCAAAAATCCCCATGCAGCCTAGTTGCTCAGTAGGCAAGCTTTGCTACTTGTGAGGGAAATCAGCCTGTTTCCTGACAGCAAGAATAATGTAACAGCATTCAATAAATGTAAACGCAATTTTTAAAAAAAGGCAAAAGCAAAAAAAAAATGTCCTGTTGAGCTTTGTCCTTTGCAAAATGAAAAATATGGTAATATGGTTGTTTTATTTCATGGGAGGGACAACAGAATCAGCTTTAAAAGTGACAGTGGATTTGGCCAGGTGCCAGAGCACTTTTGGCTTTGGCTTCCTTCTGATAGTCATCTCTCTGTCAGTCTGGAGTGCACACAACACAGCTACACACCTGATGATACACTGAGTAATGGCCTTGGCTTGCAGTTCTCTGGTCCATGCAGACGGGAGGTGGGAGTGTGGCCATTTATTAAAATGTTCATCTGAGTGGTCGTAGTTTCCCCATGGCTGGAACTCCCAGTGGAGAGGCTGGCGCTGCATCATGCTGGAAGGGATGTAACTGTTGGTACCTGAAGGATGTGCAGTGGTCCCTGGGGTTCAGCAGGCGACTGACTGCAGAGGCACAAGCTCAGAAATCACCAATGGCTCTACAACCATCCTGTGACTTCAAAGGAAAGCAAAATAGATATCCTGGCATTTAAAAGTTAGGTGAATTCATACTGCAGGGAGATGATGTTTAGGGGGTATGCAGGAGTTTGTCATTCTTCTGGACCTGTTTGCACCACTATGGGCTGCTTGCTGCAACATTCTGACATCTCACTATTAATGGATTTCTCCCCCTATCATGTTAGGGATCCTGCTGCAATATTGGGTGGTTTAAGTTTCTCCGCCTTGAAGTGCATGTAACATGGTGTCACTTCAGCCTGAGCTCTGCATGGTGCCTGTGTTCCCCTCTAGCACCCAGACTGCCTTTTACCAGTGCTTAACAAACCCTTGTCTTCTCTTACCTGCCTCTTGCTCCATCTTCACCAACTGCAATACCATTGCAAAGAAACACCCTCAACACCATATTCTGGTCCACAGGGGAAGGATTTGCTCTGGAGAGACGTGAGGAAGTCAAGACCACTGCACTGCTGCAGCAACTGAGAGGCCAGAAGGGCTCTTACTCAATGACTGAAATGTTAGGAGCATGTCCTGGTATCTATACAATTATTTGCATCAGAGTGCTGACAAGAAGGAGCTTTCAGCACTGCAGCTTGTGTGACAATATTTCTTTCCTCACTATTCCTGCCTTGACATGAGTGAGAGAGTCAGGGCTTCACAAGGACAATGTAAGATATGAAAGATAGTTAGAAAAAGTTAGAAATGGGAAAGGACATGCTGTAAAAATCATTATCAACCCTTCCTTTCATTCCCTCCACATTTTTCATGGGAAAAATGTTCCCTCCACAAAAAGAAATTTGGAAAATTTCCACCTATTTTACTGGCTGCATCCATGTGAATATTTCTGCCTCTGGCAATAGCTTCTGCTAGAGTCTCACTGTGATGATAAGACATACGGCTCCGACGTATGGCTCCAGTATCTTTCTTTGAGCAAGGGCTGGTGTGAGCAATACAGCAGTAGGTGCTACAAATAGGCAGAAAGTTTTGCAAAAACATGGAGTGGGAAGAGTGTGCTGTTGCAGATGAAACCTGTGCTTGCTACATCTAATGCTAACTGTCCCCTGCTTCCAAAATTGCACAAAAGTGGTGGCTAAAATAACTGCTTTTTGACCTTTTTATCTTCTCCCATCTCCCTGAGCACTGCCATTCTTCTTTTGCCCACCCTGACCATCTGCCTTTCTCATCAGCAATAATCAGCAGCAATAAATAGGTGACATTTCATTGCTGTGAAAGCACTCTGAGATATTTTGGGCCAAGCCAGCCAGGCTGGGGCTCCCAGAGATCACTGTCGCACTAGGAAAGACACCATGAAAGTCACCTTGCCACCCATCCTGGAATTACAAGGTCTGCTGAAAGCAACATATCTGTGCACAGTGGCTGTGAGGGTCAGGGTTTGCCCAGCTGGATGCTGGCCAAGCTGAAGAGATACTACCACCTGGATCAGCAAGGAAAAGGATCAAAAAAATAGAGGCACTGTGACTGAGTGCAAAACCTGAGTATTAAACAGCTCTGATGGGACTAGTGGAAGGAAAGAGAGGAGAAAGAGGGGTCAGACGCTCAACAATGGTCTGTGCAGGCCTCTGTAGGATTTGCAGAAGAGGCAACCTGTTGGGGATAGGGGACCAAACTAAAGACTGAGAGGGGAAAGGACCCTGTACCAGCAGGGAGGATGAGTCACCAGTGTAGTGGGATGGAGGTGCTCAGCTCTTTTGGATGAGAACCTCTTTTAGGTGCCCAGCTCCAGAGAAGCTATCTGCAGAGGTACCTTTAAGGCTCTGGGCCTCCTGTGCCTCAGTCACATTTTAAAAATAGGACAGGAGGCTTCTACATCACTTAGGTATTTTGGAAAATTTTACTCGGCCTTTCTGCAGCTCCTGTCAATCCTTCTCAGCATGGTGCCAAGACACATACATGGTGCATACACAAACTGCGTGCATCCCTGGCCACTCTCAGTCACGGCAGAAGACACCTGAAAGGATTGCCCCTCCTCTGTACCTCAGCTAGAGTGGTTTGGGGGAATGACCCCTCTGACTCTCTTGGCAGCATCGCCCCTATGTCCCTATGGTGTCAAACTGGACACCTAGAAGCCTGAAGCACCAATATGAAGAGTGTCTCAGCAAGAAGATGCTTTTACCTCAAGGGTGAAGGCAAGGCTCAGGTGCAACATCCTCAGGTCTTCCAGGGACATTCCTACCACAGCAGGCACTGACACACTGTGGAGACTCCAAGGTCTCCACAGCATATGAGGTTCTGTGGGTCGCTTCACCTTCACAGGTGGACAAGAATAACAATGTGTGATTGTAGAAGAGCAGATCAGGGGGAGATCATTGCCCGGTATGCTGCCAAGCACAGGAAGCTAGCAGTAGAGAAGGATGTTTCCTATTTGGGCTTTTTCAGATCAGAAAACTTCATGAAATTAAGCTCAGACAGTCCTATCCATGTTGTAGGGACTGTTTGTTCCCAGTTTTGGCAGGGTTGTTAATGATGCATGAGTAACAGCATCTCTTAATTAGTGTAATATGCTGTACCAGGTTAGAAAGCACTCTTTGGTTTTGTTTTTCCTCTCTCTGTGTGTGTATTTCTCTTTAAAGGAGAAAGGAATGAACACAAAACATTGCAGTTGTGTTTTTGTTGGTTGAGGCACTGATGAACCCTGTTCCGATTGGACTGGTTATGAATCACTGGAGAGCCATATCCACACCAAACAGCACTACAGCCAACCTGATGTCTGTTTGGCAGTTGTACTGAGCTAAAGCTCCATAATTATTGTTTTTGCTGTCCGAATCTTAGTGGAATAAAGAGGAAAGAAAATCAACCAAACCACCTTTGAATTTATGAGACTGGGTGCATAGGGGTAAGGTGTGTGTACACCTGTATGTGTACACATGTACTAACGCACATGTGCAGTTTAATTTGGCTCTTGGGATAAAGAAGAAAGCTCCATCATTGGTTTTATTTTCCTTTGCCTATCTGGCTACCTTTCTTCCCACCCCTGACTGCTTTTATTTGGGAGGTTTGTAACATACCCATCACATCCCAGCCTTCAGGAGTGATGTTCTCATTACTGTGGCCACAAAGGACATGACCTGTCCTCCCACCCTTCTTCCCATGGCACGTGCCCCCAGTGCTGCCGTACCCAGGAGATGCTCTGATAGTCCCTGACCACCACTTCTGCCCTTTGTCCATTGCAAATGGTGCCTGTCCTCCACCCTGAGCATCCCTCCTGCTCCCACATCAAGAGTAGTGATGCTGCTCACCCCAAAATCCCAGGTTTAGCCCCTTCTTCTCTGACTCATGCTTTTTTCATGAAGACATGTCTTGAAATCTCCTCCTTTTTCTCTTTTCCTCCAGGGCTTGCTGGAGCCACCAGAAAGGTGCCAGTGGACAATGCCGAGCCTTGGCTTGAGTTGGAACTGCTGCTGCTTTTTCCTGCAGGACTGCCTTGGCCTCCTCTGGCACAGGGACTGGGGCAGTGGGTGGAAATCATCAGCACTGAAGGCTGAAGAGCAGAGCAGCACTAGGGTCTCAGACCGGTGTGGAAAGAGAAAGCTCTCTCCCACTGGGTAACCCGGCAGCAACTGCTATTTCAGTAAACATATCATTTTGCGCTCAGTAAACACACATTCCAGAGGAATGCTCTCATTGTTTTTTTGCTCTGTAATGCATTAATGAAGAAATAAAGTTTAGGTTGTGTAATGGTGACAGCTTGAAGTCATTTTGCCTAGTGTTATTTCTCAGCTAAGGCTCAGCTCTCCCTGGAATGGGAGGAAGAAAAGACGACCAGAATTTGCTTCAAACTCATCGATGTGTGCAAAGAAATCAAAGCATTACAGCAATTAACTCACCTCCACATGCCCCACTAAAACTACGTCTTTAGTTCACTCCGAGATTTGTCACGTATGAGGCTGTTTATGGAGGAGACAATACAAAGTGAGTTTATACAAGTCTCTTGTTTTAATTTTCATTTTATGTCCACTGGAACCCTCAAGTAGTGAATTCATTTCCTGATATAGTAAACATTTCTGATGGCCAGGATTTTTTCTCTTTTCCCAAATGAACACAAACCCCTGGTCTAACTCACCAACAGTGCAGTCTATACAAACAGACCCATCAACTACATTTTTATATCCATCTTAAGCACACAGATAGGAAAACAAACAAACAGGAACGCCTTCACCAAAAATCAGCAGACTGCCATAAGCAGGGAGATTTCTCCCTGAAATTTGCTCAAGTACTCAACTGCATTTAGAAAAGTGATCAGCTTTTCCCCATATTCCACAAAACTATCTTATTGCAGTTGCACACTGATGGATGCAGGCTCACTGCTGTAAGATCTATGCAGTTCCTCTGATTTGTGACCCTATTTGCACTATGCAAATGTCTTCTGACAGCTCTCTTCTCCTGTCATTAAAACAAACAATGGCCCCTGTAACCAAAAAGGAAATCAGTAACAGGCGAAAGCCTTCTCTCTTTTTCTTTGTTGGTATTTCCCGCCCTCTCCCCCCACCATCCTCAGTTATGGGACTAGCTGTTAGTAATTACCCTGAAATATTCACAAACTTTTTCCTTTCCCAAACTGTTTTACTCATCCTAGTGCTCCAATTCCCAGTTATGTCTAATATGACTACTATTTTAAAAGATCTAAAAATGAAAAAAAAGCCCAATGACCAATCAGGTAAGAGACACCTCCTGTTTGGTTTTTTTTTTTTAATATGTGTATCTCTCTATCCATATACTGATAGACCAAAAAAATTTACATTGACTGTTTTGAGGAGCTTTTAAAATAGTTCTCAGTGCATTTGGAATAATTTTAATATTTTTTCTGAGAATTGAGAAATATAAAATAATGAGAAATAAGAAGGTATTGGTGGCTGGGGGATGATGGGCATAGGGAGGAAGACACGCCCTTCTGTCCAGTCACCTCTTCAGTCTCCAAAGCATCCCTCCTGTCCTAAACTACACAGATGCAAAAAGTTCATTGGCAGGTAGGGGACACCTGATTCCAGCCCCTCCCAGTACGCAGATGCTCTGCCTTTGATTTCAATGGGAAAACGACTGCATTCAGAGACTTCACGGTATTTATATACTCATGGGATTTGCTTCTTTGTCTTTTAAATAATATGGAACACATAATCCTAAACTGGGCCAGTTTTCCACCCCATCACACAAGCTTTGTGCCTGTAGGGCTCAGCTGAAGTCAATGGTGTTACTGTTGACATAAGATCATGATAACCAAGTGGGAAATTAGTCCCGTAATACTTGTTTTTCTTTTGCAAAAATTTTCTAAATGGTCTTAATGGTTTTGTTTGTGGTGTGTCTTGCTCACTCCTGATTGTAATTCTGCCAAGTTGTATTTTTAACTGTAAAACTTTCTGGCCTCTCAAAAAATCTGAAGCAAAGCAAACCAGAAAAAATATTCAAAATAATGTTACAACCTAATTTAATTTATCCCTTGGTAATTGCATTTGTAGGAAATGAACAACGCAAACAAAACAGAACCCAAGCCTTTCCAGCCATGGCAATTGCTTTCACATGCAGAATCATTGGTTACAGCCAGCATATGGTTAAGCCTCTGACTATGTCAGGAGAAGTGTAATGGGGTGTTTGGAAGATGTGAGGTGACATCTGCCTTGGGTTTCTGATATTACCACCTACTGAATGCCAGACTGTCCATATATCCACCTTGGCATGCCCACCTGTCCAACTCTCCCATTGCTCTTCCTTTTCCTGCAGATCCCATCCTCAATTCTTCCAGTACCAACTGATCCACTCCACGTGTTGATCTGGGAGGAAATATAGCCAGATGATTACTCACTAAATTCAACCACACAACTGTAGTTCCCCCTCCTGGCCCTGTCCAGTAAGATATTTTAATTGTATGAACCATTCCAAGTAAATCCTGTTGAACTTGGGCCTCTGTTTACAAATGTTGCAGTAACTTTACAGATGAGTTTGACATGCCATTGTTACGTGAATGGTTTCTCTGGCCATTTCTCAGTCCTTGGGTTGCTTGTAAACTATGCAGCCTGACTGCAGTTCAACTATTTGTTACTTGCCCTTTTTTTTTCTTCTCTTATTTTTGCTCCTCTTTGTGAGTTCACGAGTGTGTTGCTGTGTACTTCCATCATGTGGCACAGCTCCTCTGCTTTGATTCAGAGTTTTGAACCCACCAGCTGCCGTCAAAACCGGTTATGCAAACCCCTCATTGAACAGACCCTCATGAGTACAAATTTGCACAAGCATTTGTCCAATGTCTCATAGTTACACAAGTATCTGCAACATGTCCCCAGTCTCTGAATATTTCAGCAAGTGCTGTTGTACCTGCCTGGTCACTTGCCAGAAGCAATCACTTGGAGAATCACTGTCATTGCCAAAATAAACGTGTGTTTTTTATTTGAAGGAGGACTTGTAAACAGTATTTTTCTAGCATTCACCCAGTTCTAAGTGGAACTCCCTGTGTGATGAATGCTGTCTACAGTGCGGCTCTGTTTGTTGTGAAATGAGGAAAAAAGGCAGTTTCTTGCACTTGCCGGCAGCACGCCAGTGCGTGGTACATCCCCTCCTGCTGTCACTCTTGCACGAAAAGCTGATGCCTCATTTCTTGCTCTGCTTCACACTAAAAGCCCACGTGGATACACAGGATTTTCATGCTCTCGGAGTGGCAAACTCTAAGAAAGATGAAAGGGGAAAGTCCTAAACTGGGTAGAGAAATTTTGATATTTTGCCTACTAGTCTTGCAATGACTTTACCACTCAAAGAACCATTAATGGAAAGACATAATACACCCCACAAACAATAATGAGCCACATATGTTAGTACATTCAAAGGCAGGAAAGATCATCCCTAAATAGGGGAAATACAGGTAGCATGTGGGTAACTTTTCCTGGGCCAGCATAAAGCTGCAGAGACACAAGGGGCTCAGGAGTTGGGCAGGACAAGGTGCAGCACAAGGTGGAACAGAGAGCCAGAAACCTCATCTCCACTGCTTTGTCTTTCCAGGTAATTGTGGCTTCTCCTACGCACTTCAAGAACCCACACTTCAAAATGATGAAATCACACTTTTCTCCCACAAGGGAAAAAGGAGTATTTTTCTTTCTGCTTTTTCCTAGTTTTTCTGTGTTTAGAGTGAAAGGGAACTCTCTTTGCAGATGGAGCGTAGGAACAGGATCATTGCCATGTCTCTGCAAATGCCACGTAGTCCTTCCGAAATCCTGCATCTTCAGCCATTCAGGACCTACCACTTTCCTCTCAGAACCATCCTCAGGGAGGAGGAAGAACCATCTAGAGGCTACTGGTGGCTCCAGGGCAGTTTAGAAAGCTGAGGGATGTGGAGGACTATACAAGACCACCAGCTCAGTTAAGGCTAATCATGTTAGAAATTGAGAGTGACTCTGGCAGTGCAAATGGCATCACTCCAGATTTCTGAGACCTGAAACTGCTTTTACTCCTATCTTTGACCTTCCCACTCTGCAACACTCATGTCTTAAAGGAGAGCTGTGTTCCAGGAGTCCTTATGTCCCCTGGCTGGAATGTAGTTGTCAGCCTCAGGGACACTTTCACCCTTTTTTTTATTTGAGTCGTATCCTCTCTTCACCTTCAATTTTTTGTTTGTTTTTTTTTTTTTAATGCCTATATTTAGAGCTGATTACTTTGCCTGCTACGTTAGCCATTCACCTTTTCCTAAGATTGAGGAATGGCTTAAACACTCTTTTGACACAGTCCCTTGAAAATGGAGTGCTCTGCTGCAGTCAATGAACATAGCGTGGGAAAAATGCATTAATACTTTCACTGGTAACACTAAGGATGGCTATAAATAAACCCTTCATTACAGTATTTATATATTATTACATCATATAGCCACTTAAAACAGAGAGCAATTGGAAGTGTTGAATAATGTAAGGATAATCGCCTCTACATTAGTTCCACTGTCATTGGCATTATGTATTGCTTGGTGATATTGCCATGCTTGTTACTTCGCCCAGTGTTGCGTGACATTGATGGTGACGTTAGAGTAACAACGGGCCCTCTGCAAATGACATCCAGTACTTTGCACAGCACATGTAGCATGGTATTATATAATAAGGGTGCTTCATTGGAGATTTTGGCAGCACACACTTTTCTCCCGACAATTTTACTGAAACAAATGTCCATTTCTTAAAAGTTTGTTTTAAAGCAGCTATCTAAACATGCTCATTGTGCAAAGGTTTTAGCTTCCTCATGTATGGAGAAGAGAGGTTTGCGTCACAGTGGTCAACCATACACCTTAGGAATCACACCAAACTGTGCTGGTGAGGCACACTGGCTGCCAGGCGGCTCCTGCCTGCTCTGATGCCTTTTCCAGCCGGACACATAGCTGAGAGACATGCTAAGGGCAAGAAACTGAGATGTTCAGAGACTGGCAAGAAGGTATTGCAGTGGTGATGTTCAAACTCATGTCACCTGAATCTTGTCCTGGGGCATATGGAGGACTTCCTCCCAAAGCAAATCAGATTACTTAGAAGTGCTATTAAATGATACAAAAGAATCACAATTCCTTTGCATTTTTTTGTTGTTGCTGCTCTTCTTCCTTTTTCAGAGTAGGGACGTGGGTGGATATCTGCTTGGTGTGACCATGCTTGTGCGATGGTTTAGTAGATTTCTTGCTGACTATGGATTTCAGTTTCCTCAGTTTTGACAAGCTTCCCCTTATAGAAGTCCAACAAAACAAAACCCCTTTCTCTTGACTTGAATGTCTCACTGCTAGTTTTCACGGCAGGGATGCCCATCTCAATTACGCTGTGGTCAACAGTGTTCAGTATCTCATTGAAAGTCACTTGTCATGAGCTCCTGTGTGGCCTTGAGGACCATGTACAGAGAATGATCTCCACCACAGTGCTTGGAAGAGGCTGTTCCAAAAAACAGTCATTTCAGATGTCGAGAAATCGCTTCTCTGAATCTTGTCCTCACATGACATATGACCAATTTCTGCACAAAGATCTGCTGTCGACTTTTATTACAGCTCCAATTTAGCTGCTTCTTTGATTTATTGCAACAATGCACATTCAATATCTTTCTTCTGATCTGGAGGCCAGAAATATAACTCCACTCATATGTTTGTATTCTTAGGACTTGCAATTTCACAGGTTCAGAAACTCATTCATAGATTTACAGGGTTTAAGGCCAGGAGGAACCATGAGAACATCTGGTATGACTTCCTATATTTCAAAGACATTCAGTTGCAGCCAATTAGCCCAGTACCCAACCCAGTAGCTTTGCTGCATCTTCCAGAAAAACATCCAGCTCCGGACATACCAAGATATGGGAATGTGAAAACATAAGAAGCTGGAGACTGACAACCTTTTGGAGCTCACGTTAATTAAAAAATGTGCCTCATTTCTAATATTTGGATTCACATCTGGCAACCAGTTTTGCACTTTTCTCCACTTTATAACTGAGCACCATTGTCTGGCAAGCTATGTTCTTCAAACTTCAGAGTTGTTTCTTTTTTGCCTGACAGCTGGATAAAAGGCTGATGTATCAGAAATATTTGTGAGTCAACTTTATGGCAGTTTGGGGTTTTTTAAATTTTTTTTAATATATTTTGGATATTTTATTTTTGGAACTTTTTGCACTGTTGCTTGCACTATTATTTGTTCTTAAACAATACAGAGAAAATCCATCTGGGATGTTAAAAAAAATATTATTAAAGATTCTTTCATTTAGAAAAATGAACAGATGTTGAACTTGCTGATGCAAAACCCAAACAGATATTTCTCACCAAATTAAGGTTTGTGACCAGCCTTGCCAAAAGGCTTCTGAACACCTCACCTGTTGACCTACACAGATGTGTTGCATGTTGTTACTCTCTCCCCGTCCCCTTTTGATCTGTGTCTCACACTATCAAGTCATATTTGTCAGCTTTGAAATTAGTTGTGCAATCTTATTCTGCATCCTTTCAGTTTTTCAGTAGCTATACCATTTGCTGGGACTCCTGAACCTGAAGGGCTTGAACTTTGCTGCAGTTTGTTCTTCTGGCTATTTGTCAAGGACATGCTTTTCTCTCTATTGCCAATTTACACCAGAAGCTTTTCAGTTTTGTGCAGTATTATCCTTTCTTTTCCTTCATTCCAAGTGGGTAAAAATTTAAATGATAAGCAAATGGTCTCCTAAAGGAGGCTCATTTCAATTTCATCTTCTGTACTCTATGACTTTATTTTCTCCATCCAAATATCAGTGGTTTTCAGTGTTTTTAGTGCACTTACTAAATAGTAGTGGATGGACTGGGAAGATTCATATACTTGTCGCACACAAATTTCTTCATCTTCTGCACTGTACAAAATTCAAGAAAAAAAGCTGCTGTTTGGACTGAGGAATGCAATAGCTGGATGCTGGCAGGCAGAAATGCCAGTGACGTTAGTGGCAGGAATGTGGGTACCACCTAGCCGCCATGTGCTAAAGCTTCTAGCTTTTACCTTGAGGCCTGAAGAGTCACGTCATCCATCTATCTGGAAGTCATGCTATGAACTTGTTTTGGACAGCTGGTGCACGACTGTAAAGAGTTGCAGCTGAGGAATGCGGTTGTGTCTTATACAGTGCTGCATAAAAGCATCCGTTGGCCTCTCAGGACCCACAGAGTGGGGAAGGGGAAGAAAATCATTAATATTAGGAACACTGGCCTTGGAGGAGCATTTCAGGGCTCTGTCAGCAAGCACAACCCTTGTACACAAGGTGAGGTGCAAGCAAGAATGCTGTCCCTTTGCTCAGAGACTATTATGAAACAGATGTACCTGAACACTGCAGGCACATTCAGTTACTGCATATTCACAGGCTTCTGAAAACAAGCTATCACCAGGCTCTTCTGCAGGTTAATTTCATCAGCCGAAGGTATCCAAATACAAGGCTGTGAAAAATGAGTCTTTGTCTGAGACCTCATTTTTGCTGGTAGGAGGAGAGTGTTGGGACAGAAGCAGCTTGTAAAACAAACCAAAAAAAACCCAAAAAACCACTATGTAAATCTGTGGCAAAGCCTGTAATTTCTGGAAAATTCTGACTTCCTTCTTTCTGGGTATTTCTACAGATCTGTCACTTAAGAAATAATGGTACATCCCATGCTGCTAATATATGATCCCCACATGGCTCTTACCAGTTTTACAGGCAAGGAGCTGAGGTATGAAAGAAAACAAGAGGAGCTGAAGGACTGAGCCACAGGGGAAGCCTCTGGTGAAGGAAGGAGTTAGCCTGTTTTTCCCCTGGTCTTACTTTCTCTCACTTCCAGTCTTGCAACAGCCATGGGGAGAAGAAACAGCCAAGCTGGGCAGAGCCGTGACCCACTGCTGTGGATCTAGGCTCAGAGGTTTCCAAATGGCAAAAGCATTTTGGTGTGGGTGTGCAGGCTCAACCCTCTTTTTCATAAAAAAACCCCCAACCAAACAAAACAAAAAAAAAAAACAGAAAAAAAGATATAAAACTGCTGTGAAGGAGCAAAGAGGGATTTTTCTTTTTTTCTTGGCCCTCTTGCTACTTCTGTGGGAACCCAGCAGTATTGTTTCCAGAAGGCTCAGTCTCTGGCACCCAAGTCTTTGGTGTGTTTGGGGACACCCTTACTACTTCCCTTTGGTCCCTTGCAGAGGACTCCATCGCAGCTTTGACCGCAAAGCCCAGGAGGCCTTGGAGCTTGTCTGAAACAAAAGAAAAAGATTGCGAAAGGCGGTGGTGTCAAATAATGCTTCCATTTAGTAGGAATTTTGCTCCCCTTGCATTCCCATGCAGCACCTGCTGTGTGAGGCTCTTGGCCAGCTCCTCTGAGCCTCTGTGGTAAAACAAACAAAAACAGCAGGGAAAAAAATTCCTCTTTATAACGCCTGTTATCCTCAAACTACCCTCCAACACTGCCTCGCCTTCCCATGTCGATGGTACTCTCCAGGGAAACAGGATACTGCAGGGCCAGAAAGCCTTGTGCAAATGGGCAGTTGAGCAATGGAGGAAGAGATCCTGTCTCACTGAAAACAAGACATTTTCTTCTCTTTCTTCATGTCTAAATGCACGCTATTTCCAGGGTAAAAGAAAATTAGAAATTATCCTGCACTAGGGCAAAATAGAGTTGGGATGGAAAGACATTGGCAGTCTTTCTGGAGGGGCTGAGCGACATGGTCTTTGGAGATGTTTATAACCTCCCATTCAGCCCTTATTTTCCACTGTTCATCTCATGTGCCTTACCATTTGAGGATAGTTTTGAAGTCATTTTATTTTTTGGAGCATGGTGGACACAGTTGTGCTAGAGGTTGTTCTTGTTTATCTGGTGTCTGGCCCAAATGGCCTACCTGCCTTTCACCTTCCCCCTGGAGCTGTGCACTGCCAGCCATGCTGGTGGGGAGTTGTGCAGCCTTCAGGAAACTGGCTAATTCCTCACAGGGATTTAAAAACATCTCTCTCACTTCACACTACTCCTGCAACACCTGCCTAGTCTGCAAATGCATGATCAAGGAAAGAAAAAAGACTTTCAGGACCTTGGTTTTGATCTTACCTTTAGGCAACATCTTCCAGCTAGCTCTCTAGGTCAAACAGCCCTCCATTTAATGTGGACGAAGACTCACAGGCTTTTGTGATGACGTGGCCTGACTTTCATAGCACAGGCTTTTTAGTAACTGCTGGCATCCAGAGCAGATACAAGGAGTCTGTAAGCCTTGCTCTGTTCAACTACACTCTCTTGATGTTACCTCAGGTAGAGCTCCAAGCCAAATGTTCTCAGCAAACCTTCAGATCTGCACTTTGACCAGTCTCTCACCTTCCTATGTTCTTATTGTATACCTGCTTTAGGATAAAGATGCAGGAAGATGTAGGTGTATGCGGGGAAATTCCAGGGTTTGTGGAAGTGATGAGTGAATTACACAAGACCTTCCACTCTCCTCCTTGTTACAGCTTATCCAAGGTGTGGACTAACACCTGTGTACAACCCACCAGGGATCATGTTCAGGAGAGAACATGCTCATTGTTCATGCTCATTTTACTGCTGAGCTCTTCAGTTTGTTGGAAGACTGTTTTAGCTTTGTAGGTTACCTGTGTATCTGCCCAGATTTCCCTGCACCCTTCAAATGGAAGATGGTCTACAAAGGGCTCCCACTCCTTTTCTGGGGTCCTGTTCTGAGCCACTGCACTTGGTGTCCAATGTGCATGTGCTTATTTATGAGAGCACTACTTAAGAACCTCACAGAGGAAATTCAGATGCCACTCAGTCTTCACATCAAGAGTGAGGTCTTGCTTCACTGTCCAAAAGACTCTGCCTCAGGAGACAGCTTCTGTTTCTGAACAGAGTCTCTGTGTTCAGGGGACTTACAACATGAGACATCACTCTCGTACTATCCAGATCCAGCAGCGATAATGACACAGCTGCAGCTTCTTGGACACGTTTTGCACAAAGTTATGGGACAGTTCCTCTGACCAGGTAGAGGTGTTCACTTTGACATGAAATACTCTGCAAACTTCTGTGTGCTGACTAGACCACCTGTGATAATGGCAGCTTGGGATGCCTAGTTCATTTGTTAAGATCTACATCGGAGGCAGCTGAAGTGAGACAGGATAAGTTGAGGGTGCCTGATATTGTGTCTTCCGCTTCTGAACTGGAATCATAGTGGAAATTATTTCAATACTAGCACTGAATGGCATCCATAAGTTTCATATTTGCTAAGGACATCAATAAGCGATAGTGAACAGTCTATGTGCATTCAGAGTCAAATAGGTCCATTTGCACATAGCAATCTTAATATTATTCCCCTTGACATTTTGCTGGCCCTATTTGCTCACATCCTCTTGAAATTCTCCTGCCTTGTTAACACAACCCAGGGACTTTGGTCCACATTGCTTTGTTGACTTATGAGTTTTATCCATCGCTTCATTTTCCATAACAAAAAGCTTAACAGTGCATTAGCACTGAAATTACTGCAAGTGCCACTGCTGGAGAAGGTCCCAAGCCATCTTCTACAGTTCTCTGCTCATTCATGCTCACAGAAGCAAATATCCCATGCTAGCATATGTCTTCCAGTGCAGGGATCTTTGTTGAACAACCAACCCCTGGTAGTAATTCTGCCTCCTGACCCCGTCCCTCCCTCTACATCCCTAAACCCAGCCATAGTACATTGGCTTTGCTGGGTGGCTTTGTGTTTTCAGGCTAGAGTTAGCATTTAACTAGTCAAAATGGTGCAAGGAGCCCATATACTGCTAGGACTGTGCTGTGTAGGCCCTGTATAACGAACTCGCCTCAAATAACCCAGCTTGAATGTCAGAGCCTGTACTGTATTGTGTTTCACATTCTGGCTGTGCGAGCACTTCCCCAGCAGGAGTCAGGGTAACAAATCCCTTGCTCTCACAGGAGGGCCCCATAAAATGAATGATTCTGGATCTCACGCTCCTGAGGAGGTCTTGGTTACTCCAGCAGTTGCCGCTCATAGCAGGAGCGACCGTAGGGGATAGAGGGAAGGAAGGGTGGTTTGGCAGGCTTTGCTGTATCAGGACTATGCTTTTCACTCCAATCTATACTTTTGCATAGACGTTAAGTTAAAAAGAAACAAAAAACCAGAGTGGATAAACCCTGAGGCTAAGATTGAATCAAATGCATCCGCTTGAAATCCTGCATAGCCACTGGTGATGGGAGGCTCTCTAGTCCTCCTGGCTCAGACCTCCCTACAAGCAGCACCAATGTCAGTACATTTATGGGGTGGCAAAACCTGCAACAGTTCCCTTCTTGCTCCACATGCACCAGAGCCAAAACCCTCCACTCCCTCCTGGAGTAGCTCGGGGCATCCCCTCTGCCAAGTCCTGCAGCTCGGCAGCCAGCACAGCTGCCTCTCCATCCGTGTCAGAAACATGAACTCCCTCATTTCTCCTTGGTAGAGGGAGGCTGTTCCCTGAACTGTCTCCAGTCTCTTGTTATCTTGCTTTCCTTGTCAGCCAGTGAACTGTGAAGCAGCAGCAGAGAGAAAAATGAACTCTGACCTCATTTCCCCCCCACCCCCCCAATTAGTCAGAACTATGCCTTTTATTTTTATTTTTTCCTCCCTACTTTTTAAATGATTAATAAGACAATTTGGTCCTTAGCTTCTGCAGTGAGGCAAGTGTGCTGACAAAGCACTGCGATGCCTCTTCCAGGTCACCCGGCAACAGGCCATGTCTTTATGAAAACATAAAAATTGGAGGGACTTGTTTGAGGAATTTGAGACTGAGACACGGGAATTTTACTCTTCAGAGCCTGGCAACTGTATGTCTGCAGTGGTCTCTGAACCACAGCAACTCCCATGGAAAGGAGTAGCTGCTTAACAGCAACCTGCAAGCTCTGAAAACCTGATTTTTTGTCTTCTTTTGTTATGTTTCTTTTAAATATGCAGCTGCTGCTGTTCACTTGCTTTATGTGGTGATGGCCTCTGGGTATGCAGCAAACTGGATCCAGTGGCAAAACAGTGATCTGTAAACATCCTTGATGGCAATGCACAGGAGGATCCTCATTCCTGCTCACCCAGTACCTGAGCATTGCGCTTCCATGTGTTCTCATCCCTCTCCTGAGTTTCCTATGCTCCTGTTGCAGTTGAGAGATATGTATTAAGGTCAGGTAGAGCCTGTTCTATTACATCATCCTTCCTATGCCTGTGCCTGCTTCATGCCACCTAATGCATTTGGAGACAGAAGAAGCCCCTGTGCACTCTCATGTTTTGCTAGGGTAGGAAGGACACCACAGGGGTGCTCCTGCAGTCACCAACCAAGGACAAGCAGGCAGTAAAAGGACTTTTGCCGAGGCAGCTGTCAACAGGCAAAGCACTGGAGAGCAGCACTGGATAGGGTGGATGAACAATCCTGCATTGGGCTCTGGTTGATTACTTAATGGCTTGCTAGGCTTTCTCCCCTAATAGCAAAAAGTACCTGCCCTCTGGTCATGTCAATTAGAAAGCATTGCTTCAGGAACTGCTTTTCACACTGCTCTCAACAGACTTCTCTGTATCACTGAACCTTGAGAAAGCCAATGCCAGGCCAATGCATACAATGCGTTGAAGATATTTTAAAAGTAGATGACTGCACAATTGGAGTTAGCAGGACTTGGGCCTTTTGAAAGCATCCTCAGCACATTGGAGAAGCAATCTGCTCTTAGCTATTGCTGTGGAGTGGCATACAGAGCAAACAATGCTATTCTTGCCACATTGTGATGTCCTTCTGTGCTGGTCGTGGGTCACCCAATGGGAGGAGGAAGGCATGCTCTTGGCTGAGAGGCATTAGTGACACTGCTGGGGGACTCTGATGGAGGTGAAGCCAGTGGGCAAGCATGGAGTCTCCTCCAGAGCCATGGATGCAAAGGCAAACCTTTTATTACACATCGTGATACCATCCATATGGTTAAACTGATTTCAAGGCTGCAGCACTTGCCTGGAAGAGGAATATTCTTGGATAAAGATTCTCATAGTTTCTCGCAAAGATGATCTTTCAATGGCCTCGGTTTCATCCATTCCACCCCTGCCCTCTAGGTGACAGGGGCTGTGTTAGTCTCTACAGTTCTCTCAGCCCTTCTGCCCTTTGTGCTGACCACCTCGGAGGCAGAGCCCTCCCCAGCTCTTTCAATATTTCTCAGAAGACCTGCTATCTGTCTAAATGTTCACAAGTGGGAGGACTCCAAGAGGAGCCTTCTTTATTACCTCCAACAAACTCCCCCTTTTCTCCAACAGATGCTTTCCACTCCTCCCACTGCACAGCTGTGCAAGGAGAAGGAGATGTTAAAATTTACAGCTCTGGTAGATATGGCTTGCAGTGTGGCCAAGGAAAAGGAAAGAAACAGCAGTTGGTGCCCCTGGACAAATGCTCTGGAGTGCCAGAGATGTCCTGCTAATTCATGTATGCCATTTAATAATTAAAAACTCCCATACAAACATTTAGCAAATTCTTGGTTTTAGTTATTATGAATTTTTTACTGTAGTACCTCCCTGAAGCAAGTCTGATCGGGCTCTCATCATACTATGCAATCTGCTAGCAGCCAGGGAGGCTGAATTCCTTTCTCTAGGAGTTGACAGTCCAAATAAACAAGGCAGACAAAGGAGAGGAGGGGAAACAGAAGCTCAGGGGAGGTGAAGTGCGTTGTCCAAGGTCATGCAGCAGGTCAGTGCCAAAGCTGGGAGCAGAACCCATGCTGCTAGCTCCTGCTCTCATGCCCTATTTCCCCAAGGAAGACTGGGCCAAAATAATTTATGAGACAGAGAATCACATCCCTCCAGTTGCCATGAAGTTATTCAGCTTGTGCAAATAAAGCACAAACAGATAAAGAGACAACATGACACTAGTTATATTTCGGTTTCCTAGGTCCTTGTTTCTTCACATAAGTAATGTCAGAAATATTCTTTACCAGCTAAACTAACCCATTGTTTAGACAGAAGTATCAGAATCAAGAAAGAGCATTGCTTCAGGTCACTGATCTGGAGATCCAGATAGTGGTGTTTGAGGTTGGACAGTATCTGCTGAAAGAAAAGTCCTGGCAGGCTTGGAGATGAGGTCCCCTCCTGCTGCACATTTGCATTGAAACAGTGGTGGAAGCACTATCGCATCTTGCTGCCAAGCTAGGGAACAATATGGACAAAGGAGAACTCTCAGGATGCTGTGGAGGGAAACTGCATGTCGCTGAGGGCAAAAGAGGCTGCCACACCTGAGCACAGAGGACTGGAGACAACGATAGCTTTATTAACATTTCACAAGATACTGCCAACAAGCAAAAGCCCAACAAACAATAGCAATTACCTGGAAACTGCTGCAAGTGACTCAGAAAAGAGGCAACTTAACTGGATTCAGAGCCACAGAAAACCTGATTTCAGTTGTTAGAGACCAGCAGAGATGAAGCTTCAATTAGCGCAGGACTGAATCATGGAGAAGAGTGGGAAAGAGAAAAGGGAAGGAAAATAAATAAAAGAAAGAACAGAGTAGGAAAAGAACAGGAAAGGGAAGATTTGTATGTTTTGCTTTTTTCGCCTCAAGTGGAGTCCGTGAAGTCTTGGTTCCTATATACATACGTCCAAAGTTAGGAGACTCCACTTATTCCTCACTGAACATCTGACTACAACAGGAAAAATATGTGGTTTATCAAATATGTCACTCTCAGCAGTTTCAGTTCAGTAAAGAGCTGAGATGCCAGCAACAGAGCAGGGGAGCAAATTACCTGCCCCCCGCCATGCCATGCATGGATGTGTGTGGGACACAGCCCCACAAAGGCATGAGGCTGGCATGGTTTCACCTCCCCCATGCAAGAAGAAGGGCAGGTGCCCAAGGCCAAAGAGCTGCTGTGAGATCTGAGGTGCACTAGAACGACTTCATGGTGACTCACCTACTGTGCCAACAAAACCTTGACTTAATTCTCTGTGATTTTACCAGTTTTTGTGTGACATCAGGCAAGTCAGTCAGACCTCATTTTTTAAGAACTCCTCAGGATTCCGTGGAGATAAAGAATCACAAAACTGAAGAGCTGAGGGAAGAAGACCTTGTAAATACAAAGGATGGGACTTATGACACACAAATACCCATTCACCCATTTCATGACAAGACTAAGAGCCCTGCTCATTCATGTGCTTCAGTATTCCTATCGGTATTTTTTAACATGAAACCAAGTGCCACTTACAGGTAACCTGAGGTGTTGTTTAAATGGGTGTCCTGAGCGATACAAGCAGGTCTTTGGGGCTATTTTCCCTTTATTCTTCACTCTCCCTCCCACTTGAAAGAGTTTGAATTGGTCAGAAACAGCAAGCAATGACAGGGAGAGAGTTTAACTATTAATAAGGGTGGACAATGGTTAAGGAAGTAGTTAAGTCCTCTAGTTATACCTGACCAACTGGCTTCTTCCTCTGTGTCATTGAGCCTTGGGGTTTTTTTGGCAAGCTGGACCTGGTTAAAGTCTTTTCAGGGGTTAATGAGCCTGAGGACAGTCATCTTGCCCATGGGCATGTGTTGAGACTATGGTTCTTGCAGGTTTTCTTGGCTATCACACACAGGAGCACAGCCATGACCAGCTTTGCTCTCTGCTGAAGAGCTGTAGGGCATCCAGGAAGACTTTGCCTTAGGTCTAGGCCAAACCAACTGGTGTTTGGGCAAAGGCAACATCAGGTCCATGTGTCAGCAGAAAGAAACATTTCAGGGCTACTGTAGTGTACATCCAGCTGCCACAGCTGAATTCAGTGGAAAATGAAAAAGAAAGAAAGAAGTCATATTACCTAACACTTGTCAAAAAGCAGGGCCAGGAATCAAGGGGAAGGGGAGAAGCTGGGCAGCTCTTTTGGGGTTGGCACCAGAAATTAATATCTTGGGGAGGGAACAAAGTCTGTGAAGTTTTTATTGAAAGAGAAGTGACTTCAACCAGTTTAGGGCTACTGCCTCCCTACCTCTTAAGTAACACAAGCAGCTTTGAGCACTGACAACATCGAGTTCTTAGTAAAGTCAGGACTCCCAAGCTCATGCAAAGCTAAAAGAGGGAACTGCAGGCCAGTTTTTGTTTCATCATCAAGGCCACCAGATGAATCCTGATCTCAGCATGTTTTTGTTAGGTGACAGTTTAAAAGCGAGAATGACAAGGAATATGAACCCAGCAATAGCCACCTGAATCCTCCTCTCAGATGTGAACTGAAACCCATAATCAACTGTTTCAGAAATTTCAGCAAAGTTCAGAGCTCTGACATGGTCCATATAGTCTGGAAACTTTTAAATAAACATTCTGACTTCTGAACTGCACAGAAGACTGAAAGCAACCTCCCTTGCTCGGATACCATGTGAGACTTGCCAGGTTGGGGAAAAAAATTTTTTTTGGTTTAACCTATAAACAATGTGTAACCTAGTAATGTCAAGAGTCACTCAAAGGAAATATATGTGGGGAGCAAAACCGTTTTTCTGAGGTCCTCTTTATTAATTCTGATATGCCATATGGGATACTTTAGATACTGGCCAAAAACAATTGCTATGAGAATTGCTTTTTAAATTTTTGAAAAAATTGTTCCCAGATTTTGTGTGAGGCACACATCTGCTCCTGCTCTTTTCTGTGTTGCTGGATGTGGTTGTGTCCTAATGAAGTGATGGAACTCCAGAAGTTATGCTTAAAATGCAAAAAGCCTGGCAGGGATAATCCCAAACTGGCTCAGAAAGAGGAAGAGTTAGCAAGCCATGCTACACTGATGGACTAGTGGTCTTGCTTTCTTAGTGTCTTTTATAAGGCACTTAAGAATCCTGCAAAAGCTAGGAAAGGAACTTTCAGATGATTTATTACTACAGAAAAAGTCTCAAGCCCTTCCCCTCAACACCCAAAAATACAGTTGTATTTTAGAAACACTTATCAGCATGGAGACAATCTTCACGCTGTGTGTAAATTGTAGCATTTCCCAAGTGACACGTGAAAACATGCCCTATTTTTGTCACACAGGTCTCGGCCTGTTTAGCAGCTGGATTTTAAGAGAAGAGTTGTAGCTCTGAACAACTATGTGCATGTATTTCTACAAAGCACAGTATTGAGGGCAAAGAGCCTTGCTGCTTGGTGAATAATCAATAAATTAAGTGGGAAACTCTGTTTCTCAATGCTGTTGTGATTTCCAGAATATCAGGAATTCTTTTTTTATCTTTCTGGAATCAGGACAAAGCCAACACTTGGAAAACTTCACCGAAGCCTGAGTTACAATGAATATGTCCAAAGAAGATCAATAGCAATAAAATATTTCAATGTAAACCTTTCCCAACTTTATTACTGCATAATATTATTAATTTTACTATTTAATACTACTATTATAATACTATTTATTACTAATACTATTACTGAACCAAAAATATTTTCGGTGCAGGATTCCCCAGAGCTGAAACCACTAACAAGAGACTATATGCTGTTGTGGATATCAACACTCTGGTTTGTTTCCCATGGATGCTTTTGCTTTGGAATAAATGACATTTTGGGGTTAAAAAAATCGAAAGTCTTTTAAAGGAATGCTCCTGCCCGTATTGAAGAATGACATCAAACAAGGGCCTTGTAATTTTCACACCAAATTAGCCTGCAAAGATCTGCTCTGGTATGCTACCTTGGACAGGAGTAGCTCAGACTGGCTATGGATGAGCTGCTCGCTGTGCTTTGTTGTCATCCCTGTGACTTACTCAAGACTCTGTGGAAGGACCTCAGGGAACTGGGACCTGTTTCTCAGCCGGAGCAAAGAGGTTTTGTGCTGCAGAATGAGAAACACATGTAAAACAAAAGGCATATGCTGGCTCCTTCAGATGTGCACCTGGCAGGGGGCTGACCTCTGTTTTGGGATGCACAGGATCTGACCCTCCAGCATCCTCTGGTTACCTGGCAAGTCTCCACGGATAACTCCATCTCCTATGCCAGCGCATCCAGTAAGACTTTCATTTGCCCTCTCTCCTTCCACTAGCTGCACTTCTGGCCAGGGAGAAGGAGCCAGGGAATGTGCTGAAATGCCTCTTTCCACAAACCACAATGTTTGCTGCTGCCGTTTTGTCCTATCTGATAAAATAAAACACAAACAACAAAACTTACTCCTCTCACTTCCTCTCTCTGATAGGGGAATGAGCTCAGCACGCTCCAGCATCTCAGCCAAATCCCGTAGGGGTAATTTAATCACATTGTTGCTCCTTCTGCCTCAGTTACCCCACTTGGATGTGTTATGTCTCTGTGCTTCCTCCTGTGGCATCCTCGGCATTCCCTACCATTCTCCCAGCCACAGTGCTCCTCTGCATACGTCATTTCCCAGAACTCTTCATCAGCACACATGCAAGCTGTCAGAAGTAGTGAGATACACTTCTGAGATAGAAATGTAAAATCTCATTGAGCTCTGTTCAACTCAGGACTTCTCAGTCATGGTAAATTTAGGGCTGTGCGCATTTGAATTTTGCCTTGGCACCACATTGAAAAGAAGGGGGCTGGGGGAGAGTTTAGATATAGAACTGGTTTTAGATGACCAATGGGACCTACCAAGTGGGCAATTCCCTCCTTGTGAAGTTTGCTATCAGAAGTTTAGTGAGAGTTTTAGAGCACAAAATTCACAAGTGCTGAAAGCCACCGCAAAAACACCTCCTAATGAGCCAATTAACGGCAGATTCCCAGACTTCATCAGGCAGGGTTCTGCATTCAACCCTAAATGATGAAAAAGTCTATTTTAAGAATGTTCAGGGAACTTCTGAGGATGTGATTTTTTTTAGATGAGCTGAATGTAATATTTTGTGCACTGCTGCAAGTACAACCTCTGCTCAGTACCCAGAGTCCAGACATACAAGTACTAAAAGAAGTCTCTATGGGGAAGTGAAGAGGTGAGACTCCCTTTGGAAACACTTGCTTTCACCCAATGTGTCTTGCCTCATATATTATGCACAAAAGAATTGACTTTTCAAGGTCCAAAAAAATCTGTATTCTTGTCCATTTAAAGATTTGTGTGAACAAGGGAACAATTCATGAGTGACTGGGATAAGAGGTGGGAGATGATGATAATAAGGTCAAGGAACAGAATGCAAGGAATACCATCAATTGTGTGACATTACTGCCCATGTTGCTGAAAAAGTCACATAGGCAAAATATATTATCATCATTAACTTGCAAACTCTCAATTTTTTTTCCATTAGAATTTCCAAATGTCTGCAACATCTTCCTCAATAGATGGCTTTTTTCTTGTGTGGTTGCGTCTGGTCCTGGGGCTGCATCCTGCAGGCAGGGCTGTGTTGGTGAGCAGGCTGTCTCATTCTGCCCTCACAGAAAACTCTGGTCCTAGTTTTGTTCTGTATGGATGCTGGGAGGTGTAGTGGCATTGTCTTAGCCTGGAAACATGCAGAAACATGGCACATTGCAGACCACAGTGATGTTCCTTGGGCTGTCTTCCATCACTGCAAACATAATAAGTGGATTTGAAAAGCAGGGAAACAGTCAGATGGAGTGGCTAGAGGAGGTCTGATTTAAACAAAGGAGGTGCAGCTCAGCATTAGCTACCGTGGACATCAGTGGAGGTAGACAGGGCCAGGCAGATGAAGAACACAAAAAATATTAGACAATAAGGGGGGAGACCTTGCTGTTTGGCTCCTCTTCCTTCCCTTCCTGCTCTTGTTTGTGCAGTCCTCATAATGACACACCTAGCATGCAGGGGAGCAACTACTGGGTCACAACTCCTCCATCCCAATCTGGCCTGTGATGATGGGGGTACAAAAGCTTGTGGGGAAACCTCATTGCAGAGACTATCTTCTTTAAACACCCCAATACTGAAGCCATGGTCAATGCTGTACACATGTGTGCCACTGCACACCATGCAGCTTTCTGCTGCTCAGTTGCAGGGTGATGCTACTGACTGCTGGCACAGGCACTTCTCACCAAGGAGAGCAATTAATTATTGCTTGTATGGCAGAGCAGGGACCCAATCCCACTGTGCACACTGGGAAAAGTGGATCCTACCCCTGCTTTTGGACATGCAGAGCAGTTGGCAGACCAGAAAAAATAATTTTAAACAGCAGGTTAGAGGCAGGCAGAACAACCTGCTCCCCAAACCTCTGTGAGATGCTCAGCCTCAGAAATGTGTCAACTTTGACAGCCATAGAGCTTTAAATCATAGGAAGGGAATGGCTTACCAGCAGTGTGGGTTCACTGGCCTCTATAGTGCCCTGGGAAATTCCTGCTGTGCAGAGAGGAGCTGGCCACAGGGGACCTCAAGGCAAGTGGGAGAAATGTTCGAGAGGGCTGAGGGACCTGGGAGAAGCACTGCCTCAGCTTCTGAGTAGTTGTCAGAATGTAAGATCAGCAGGAATCATTGCTTAGAACTTAATTCATAGCTTGAAAGCATCCTGTTATCCAAACTGAGCATCAGTCAGCAAGAAGCTGTCCCAAAAGCTGAGCCAGAAAGTGGGATATTTTTGCAGAAAGGAAGAATCAAAGACAGGAGCCCATCCGTCTGTCCTATCTACCTCTTCCAAATTAGCTGGCTCCTGGGCACCTGCAGTGTTCACCAAAACCTCCTGGGAACCAGACACCTCAGGCAACTCTAGCATTTCTGTCCACAGCTCTGGGCATGGTAACTCCATTCTTCACTATTGCAGCTTAGCACACACCGTAGGATGATCGTTGTAGCATGGTAAGGCTGGTTTGGACATGGGATTAGGCAGCATGCACTCAAGGCTTCATTTTTGTAACAAGAGCAGAAAACCTGCAAGTGCAGGAGGGAATGAAAATGCCTGTGGTGCTGTGTGGTGCCCTACTTCACAACACAGGGAGATTGTGGTTTCACTGCTCTTGCACGGATCGTCATAGATGATGTAGCAATAGTCGTAGCAAATTGCTCCCAAGGTCCCCTCTGCCCATGGCTCCCCAGAGTGGACATAAGAAGCTGTTGAAGGTCTCAGCAGAAGTGTAGCTGTCACTGAGGAATTCAGATTGGACCCAGCAGCATGATGAAGCAGGGACCATCTTCCCTTCTCATCTCTTCAACCTGCAAATAGATCTAGCAGCTGTCTGGGACTGGGGACACATGCAGATGGAGAAGTCTGTAAGAAGTCCATGGCTTTTCCTGACCTGGACTCCAGTAGCCCTGTCTTTCCTCGTGTGAAAACCTCTAGAAGAGAAAACACATGGTCCCACATTTGCATTACAAAAGTGGCACAGGAGCAAGCAATATGGAGTTTGGGGGAAGGAAGGCATAGGCGTACCTTAGTCTGGGATTTGTATGATATGCTCTGTTGTTATAGATCTTGCAAGATATGCATAATAGTCAAATTAGCCTTACCACAGAAGTCTTTGAAAATAATAGGCAAATCAAAGGTGATGCCAACTGTACATTAAACTTAAATGTGTACTGAATATCTATGGCATGAACAGGAACATCAGGACACTGAGAAGGTAATGTCAAGCCCTTACATATTAGGGATTTAGAGTCGATATGTGTGTTGCATATCCCTCATTTCAAATTGCCAAGTGCAAGATATGAGATACTGGATGTGCAGAGGTTGTCAGCCTTCGAGACTGGACCTGGGGCCAGACAAAGCCATGCTGAAGATGCATACAAAGCTACAAAAAGCTAATCAGGAAAACTGAAATTTACCTGACGCATGTTAGGTATGAAAATGAGTGGTTACGCTTCGCTGATAATGTTTTTGTACTTCATTGCAGTCACTGTGAAATTAGGATGATAGTTTGCTCTTATCTCACAAGTAAGCCACAAAGATATATTAATTTAAGTATGGGTAGTATTTGTAAAGGTTGTAGATATTAGGGTGAGGCCACTGCAGAAACACCCAGAAACTAAAGCCTAAGTTAAGACAATATTTTCTAAGTAGGACACATCAATCTTGTGACTATGTTTAGTTACAATGACTTTTATGCT
Organism: Piaya cayana; assembly: GCA_013389865.1. Lineage (NCBI taxonomy): Eukaryota > Metazoa > Chordata > Aves > Cuculiformes > Coccyzidae > Piaya > Piaya cayana. The sequence goes on from WAAB01022937.1 coordinate 42,652, forward strand.
AGTCAAGCCACTTATTCATTTTATTTGACGGATACTGAGGCAACATGGCTGCAATTGCTCATTGTCAGGCTGATATAGAGGTCATGGGTTTTGCTAAGCTTTAGATCAAAATCCAAAACCACCCCGTCATATTTGTCAGGTTTAAAAGAATAATAAATTTACTAATTTAACTTTGATGCTTGGTAGTAACTGGTGCCACCTTTATGCGTTTCTTCTGAGAAAATAAAGCCACCACCACCATCCCTTTCACAGCACGATGATGTTGCAACATTCTGTTAATTTTCACAACACGAGATGAAGGCCTGGGGGGAGGTGAGGGAGAGAATGAATTTGTGAGATGACTCAAAGGCTCTGCAACACTTCACTTGACGGTCTAGAGAGAGCTTTCTGGAAGTGGCCAGGTGCGCCTGAGCTTTGTGAGGTATACTAGACTGTAGATGCTCGTCAGACCCTGCTCATTGACTCAGTGCTCAGTGGCAAGGACGCTGTTATTGCAATAACTGAAAAAAAAAGGAGTCACCACACTGTGGTCCACCCCTAATCGTTTAAAAATTAGCATGCAGTCTGCAACATTCAAGAAGGGTGCAAGAAGCAGGCACGGATAAGCCAGCTCTGATCCTAGCTGTTAATACCAAAACGTGGTTTTTTTAAAAATGCCCTTCCCCAACTTTTGTTAACATTTGCTATCATGAATTTGCTGACACTGCCACTCCTACACAGACCCCGATTTCCTTTTGAATCTATCTGCACTCTTGCAGGACCCCAAGGCAATTGCTGAACTGTACCAAACGTCCAGGCCAGAAATGGACAGAGGGAGGAGAGGATGAAGCTGAAGGCAGAGCAGATGGGAAGGGGTTGGGCTGGAGGCTAGGGCCAACGAGAAAGTACAAGCATGGTAAAGATGGAGGGAGCACCATGGGGACTTTATTCTCTGGCTGTGGTAACATCAACATTGAAATCTCTGCTTGGATCTGGATTTGTTGACACAAAATCCACTGGCTGGGGATTTGGAAGCAGTATACCTGTTACATTCCCAGTGCTATCTCAGGAACTTAACTCCATGAGCTGAAGAGTTGTATATCTGCCTGTCTCTTATCTAGCATGTAACCTCCTGGACTGAAGACATAATGTACTGTCTATCCTTTTTGTGATAAAAATAAAGCGAATAAACACACACACACACACAATCTCAGGCCAAAATTTCCCTTAGGGGAACATACTGTGACTAGATAAGAAGGTAGTAGCTGGCACGTAGTTACCTCTTCCCTTCCTAACTGGGACACTTGGGGAATGGGTGGAGCTGGACTAGTGGGGGCCACAGGAGGAACGGGGGAAGAGAGACGTCATGGGAAGGATGGCAAGGAAGGGAAAAGTGTGCCATGGAGAACAGTTCAAGGAAAAATAAGTGAAAAGCAGTCTGGACTTATTTAAGGCTTTCATAGCCCTGCCAGCTAGCTTTAAAATCTGACCTCTCTGTGACTGTGGGCAGCAAATCTTGCTATCCCAGCCTTGAGGGACCAAACAGGGGGTCTGTGTGGCTCAGAATATCAATTTCCACACAAAATAAAGCTCCTGAAGTGTTGGGACTTGTGACTCTGCATACTGTACCTTCTTGATGTTCTACCCACTGTTCTTCCTGAAGGTCAAACTGCTTGGTAGGAGTGATCTGGTCTGTTCTGAGGCTGAACTTTCTATCTCTCCTTTGCCACTGATTCACTTCAGTGGTCCTAGGCAAATTTCCTCATTACACTATTGCAACATCTTCTACCGAATGACGGGGGTGACCTGCACCACCCACAGGGCACACAGAAAGGCTTTGCCATACGCCAGAGGCTGATGGAACTGGTGAAATACTGAAGGAAAGAGCTTTGAAGGAAAGGTGGTAATCAAAGAGAAGTAAAAGCAGAGGCTCAGCATGTCTACAAACTAAGCCTTGCTGGAGCCCCCAAGCCCAGCTTAGCATCCAGGGTCACCAAATGCAAACCCACTGCTCAGGGTTTCATTCAGTTTGAGTTCTCTGTGTATACTCAAAGCAACATAATTGATGATGAAGAATCAATATTGTAATCAATGCTTATAGTCAGCATTTACAGGGGAGCTTACTAGCAGTCAGAGCCACATTGGTGCTTCCTGTCACCACCCTCTGCTGGCTCAACATTTTGGCAACAAGTAAGTCAGTGGCAATCCCCGTGCTGTGCTCTTGTACCACTCTGCATCCAGCAAACACTCGTAAATTCCTCCCTCAACTCTTCTTGCCCTTGATCACATTCAGAGAGAGCAGTTCTTAGAAGTCCAGAAGCCTGATTAAATTTTCACTTTATCTTGCTTTTAGACACAAGGTGATAACCTAGGTTGCACCCTGCCTCCACCTTGACACTCCCTGTGCAGAGAAGTCAACAATGCCAGTACCCTGCCAAGGATGTCTTTTACAGGCATATGCATGGATCAGCTGGTAAGAGGATGCCAACAGCCCAAAAGACCACCAGCCATGGCCACAGCTCTTTGGAAACGTTTTTACATCTAACCATCTTGGCCAGTGGGGTAAAACACGTATTTCTTGAAAGAGAGCCTCTTAGTTTTCTCCTCAATGGATGGGTTCAGTTCTTAAGTCACAGCAGAAAGCTAAAATGTGTGGAAATCCCAAGTACTTCAGAAGAACATACAACATAATTTTCCTTTAAACTCTTCTTAGTATTTTTATGAAAACATTAATTCAGATTTTAAGAACTGTGCTGAGATGAAGTAGCAAAACATTTGGTTCTGAAAATGTCAGTATTACATATTTGGATGTTTTCTATGTTTGTGTTTTTTAAACAAACAAAACAAAACACTGAAATTTATACTGGCTCTGCCAAAAATGTCAGTTCCACCAAAATGGCATTTTGCAATGAGAAACTGTTTTATATTTTTTTCCCTGCCTTTTGCTGAGTACTCACACTGAACTTTACAGGAAAAGTGTCTGTCCAGGTTATGCTGTGAAGACCTTTTTTGTGTGTGCAGGGATGTTTGCACGTACGAAACCACCTTTGGCTGTCAGTGCCTGCACGAGAACTGACACATCAGGAAAATGCTGGCCTTGCTCAGGGAGCCTTCTGACCTGGAACTTGCTCAGATTGAGTGAAGAAGCTTGTAGCCCGCTCAGGAAATAAATTCAAGCATCTGCTGCCTCAGCCACACAGATTAGTCTTCCTGGAAGGGATATGCAGCCATTTACATCTGTGCTGCTGGATCCAGCACTGATGCCACTTGGACCCTGTTGCTGTGCTGCAATGAAGACACCTAGCCGGTAGACTCTCATGCAGGGCCAAATCTGTGCTCACTCTCGGTGCTCTGGCGGAAGGCTGTGAGAAAGGACAGCTCAGGGGCAATCATTAACACAGGTCACACTGTGAACATCAGTCTTAAGACCATTTGAGTCAGTGAAGCATACTTCCCATGGGAACCCTTAGTCCTGGCTAACTTGAGGCAGGACCAATTAATGCAGGCAGTAAATACACTTAGAATACTCAGGAAAATACATCTAAAGCTGTTTATACACATTCCTTTGGACCAGTCAGCAACAAAAATGTCTCTACAGCTGCTTCCTCCTTTCCTTCTTCCCTCTCTCTCTGTGCTGCTCCAAAAATAAAGCTTGCTGGCCTCACCTAACCTGTGCTGGTTTACTCCTATTCACTTCCAAGTCCACCAGGTCTTGTGTCCCACCAGCCCCTCAGCTTGTGAGCTTCCTGCAGACTTCCAACTGTTGTGTATCTTCTGGCCCATCCTGAGGCTTTAGTAATGCAACAGAAGCCAAGAGGAAAAAGGTTAGCATTTTTCCTTATTGCTGAGGAGACAATGCCTAGTATGTAGTCACCTTCATCACCCCCAGCCACCTTCGTCATCGTTACGTACACAGGCCACTTAATCAGTACTAAAGGCATGTTGACAGACATTGCCAAGGCAGTAATGGCTGTGGGGGACTGCTACCTAATGAAAATGATCCCAGGTGATAGGGCTGTGCCCACAGGGACAGTTTGCAAGGAATAGAGAACCCAGATCTTGCGTCCTAGGCCACTGCCCTACCCACAGTGCAATTCCTCTTCCTCACTGATACCACACTTGATTCAGTCTGCGTGTTTCATGATTAGCCAGATTAGGTACATGGCATTTCTCCCAATTTCCAGGTGAGGGACCGAGCCTCTTGTAAGAGGACTCTGACTGAATAACATGGTTATGCAGCATTAATAGAGCTTGATCCTAAAGTAAAAATATTCCGACTATTCTGCACAGTGGACCAAGATTGCTTCACCAAAAGAGGGACTGTGCTTTGGACTCAGTCAGGATCAGAAGGATTTTCTCTTCAAAACCTTGATAAAAACTGAATACAACTAAATTCTCTGTGAAAAAACTGCAAACAACCAACAAACTTTCTTTTCAAATCTGATCAAGATTGGTTGAACTTATTCACTTTATATTTTAGGTTACCTAACGCTCAACATTTTAAAAGTTATTTCAGGATAAAGAAATAGCACGTTTCATCCTTAAAATGTTTCAAGACATTTGGAATTTTAACAGAACAGCATTCTCCAAAGGAAAACCCACTCTTTCCATATTTTCCCTACCAGCTTTTTGGCAATCTTGTGCCTGGTAGAACAGAAGTGTTGGACAAGAGCACCAACCACCTCTAAGTTTTCAGTAACCAAAACCGGCTCATGTGTCCCCTTCCCAGTGCCAGTCACAGACACATAAAACTGGAAGAGGATGTAGGAAACTAAAGGCATTCCAGTCACCTCTGCTACAGGTATATTCCCTTGTCTTTATTTGGTTTATGGTCCTGTGATCTCTCCCCATTGGTGTAGCATGATGGCTGGGGGGGGGGTCTGCAGCATCATGCCCTCTCCAGCACATCAGTCTGCAGTTTGCCCCCAGTCTACCTCTGCCTCTACTGCCACATGATGAATCCTGAAGTTCTCAACCAGAAAAAAGAGAAGAGGATGGTTAGGCACAAAGAAACATGGCGAGATGTGCTCCTTGCCGTTTTACCACTTCAGCTGGTACTTCACATGCCCTCACAGCTCCCCCTTGCAAAAGCTGCTCCTATGGGGCTAGGATAAAGCAAGGCTGGAACAGGAGAGGCACCTACGCTTTTTTTCTCTCCTACCAGCTTTGTAATGATCAGTCTCTTGGAGTCAAGCTACTTCAGAGGTATCAGAGACGTAATTCAGCTGATAGACAGACCCTCTAAAGACAAGGAGTCCTGTTCCCAACAAGGCCACACAACACATACAGTCAGGGAGTAGCAAGAAAGAGGTACTTTTGTCCCAGAGGGTTGCACTTGCAGAGTAGGGCGGGCAACAGGCAGAGAGGCAGCTCCCATAGATGACAGTTATGGGCAAGGCTCTTTGTTTTCCAAAGCTTTCTTCTGCCAGTGCAGCTGCTCCCAGAGTGGCCACACAGTTAAATGACTTGCTGATATCTGCCAATCAAGCTGGTGACCAGCTCAGAAGAAGCCACTTCATGCTGAAGCCACAGGTCCAAGTTTCTGAGAAAAGCCCTCTGCCAACCTCCAGGAAACTGAGTCAGACCAATTGGCTAAAACACACACAGTCTCTCTCTCTCACACACACACACAAAGGCAATTCTCAAAACTGGGCTAGGAAAATATTTGCTCAGAATACTTTAAAGCTTAATTCCAGTGATCACAGTGGCTTTGTGAGCACATCTTACTGATGGAGAAGTTTCAGGTTTTATCTGATCAATCCCCTCCATCTTTCATGCCTGTATAGCAGAGTAGAGCCTAATAAGCTGGATGTGATTCAATGCCTCACTTTTTGGTCCATAAAGTAGGAAGTCGATGGCTTGGATAAAAACCAAAGAAGTGCTCCTGTGCGTGTATTTAGGATTTGAAGGGTAACAGCAGGCAAAGGTTTGGTGGAAAGTGAGAGCAGGACACGGTGTACTTGGATGAGCAAGAAAGGGCAATTTTGTGGGCAAAATGCAAGAATAGATACCTGTATTAACAGCTTGGCTTTGTCACAGATTTATGCATATCTCAAGAGTGAGTGAAGTGAGACCCCATCTTGGGTACAAAGTTGCTAGGAGGGCTCTCTCTCAATTCAGATATTGACTCTCAAATACGAAGGATGGAAGACTAGTTATGGCTTATGTGACCACAGCTAGTCCACACAGCAAGAATGAGAGAATAATTAGATCAAGGTCTTTGCTGAGATGAATTTAAGCCACACAACTCCACCTGTCTTCTAAATAAATAACACACCTGAAATAATGCTTGAAGGCCATCCAGATGATCAAACAGCCAGGAGACTCCATCAAGAGATCAAGAAAAGAGACCATTCTTGTAAGTGTCAATTCAACCAGCAATATAAAACATCAATGTGTCCTAAAGGAGTGGCAAGAAGTAACGAACACTATGCAGGAAAGAAGATGGCAATGCATGTTGTAGAAAGCCTTATAGCCATCCTGCAGGAGCACCTTTGTGATAAGAAAATCTTTCAGTCTCTAGTGAATGTAAGCAAAAGTAGTCTTGCTGGAAAGCTGTGCATTCAGTGAAATTCATGTATTCACAGCGACTAGTGCCTTTACTTAAAATAAATAAATTATTTTTCATTTATTGGACGTCTGAAAAGTGTTAAAGCAAAAGATCTTCATCAGTTAAAAACATATCTTTCATTTTCCAATAGAATCTGTAAATTTCCATGGAATAAGTCAACAAAACCAATTTTTTACTCACATCAACGTTTTCCAGGGAGGAGGGAGTGGAGAAGGGGAAACATTATTTTTGACAAGGTCTGCTGATTGGCAGAGCTCTTTAATAAATAGAACAGGCCCAAGTGCAGGACTGCAGTCCACATGGCAGGACTGCTGGTCCTTGAAAGGCTGATAGAGATCTTGTTGGCAGAATTTCCCCCTGTGGTTAACACAGCATTAGCTAAAGACAGGATAGAGGCAATCGGTCCTGCTGAGAATGACTGGATGCCAAACCAATGGCTGGCAAAATCTTTAAAGGCTTAATGACAGAATGCAAAGACTTACATAGAGACCTGACCAGTAGAGAATTTGCTAGCTGGGGAACTGCAGTCTAGTCCCATACCATAACACTAATTTGCTCTCAAGGAGTGAGAAAAATAAAATTAAAAAAAAAAGTTCTGCTCTGCAAATATTTCCAAGGTGGTTATAACCTTCTCCCAAAGAGGCAAATCCAACATTAAACATCAGGAGAATAAATCAGCTGCAGGGACTGGCAAAAGGCTGAGAATCTAAATTACAGCAAGGTCAAGAGGAAGCAGGGGGCTGCTCAGAGGGAGCCAGAGTGAGAAATTCAACACATCTGGTAGGTACAAAGCAATGCCCTTCGGCAAACTCAGCCCCCAGCCCACCCCTATGCAATGCCTAGAGTGCAGCGGAGGGAACAACAGGAACAGAAATGGTTGCAGGGAGGTCCTGTGTGAGGGAAATCCATCTGCAAAAAGATTTTTTTTTTGAAAATAAAAACAGGTGAATAAATGAGAAGGAACAGCTTTAAGACCATGCGGCTCGCGTGGCTGCCTAAGCTGCTAGGAGCAGTGCGGATGCTCTCCTGCTCTGGAGCTGATGCAGATGCACATCCCCTGGCATGGCCAGCTCTGCCACGGATTTCACGTGAGAACCCCGGGGCAGTCATGCACAGACCTGCCATAGGGCATAATGTGCTTTGACAGCTTTCTGCTTCCCAGGGCTCCCTGAGACCTAGGAATCTATGCAAGGCATCCTTAAAAGTCCCCTGAATGTCTGTTGGGAGCTGGCAGTCCTGAGCATTGGCTTTGCAGAGAAGGGAGTCCAAGCAGATCTCTGGAGAAGAGAATAAAAGAATAGCATACAGTCCTTTTCTCTGTTGATTTGGAGAGACTTGTCAATCAAGCATCCTCCTGATGTGTTATAGGCAGGCTCCAGATAAAAATCATCCATAAAAAAGTATATTCCCTGAATGCACATTACAGAGGCATACTATGGAAAGCAAGTAAAAAACCAGGGCAAGGAGCAGGAAAATAAGAATGAAAAAGGTGTGGGGTTTTTTGAGATCAAAGTAGGTCAGGGACTGATGGTATTCTGGAGGATGTATGGAGGCACAGTTAGCTGGCACTGCAATGCTGGACTTTCCTGGGCTGCAGGGCCACAAGAAGTTAGGTGGTCAGGCTCCCCTGGAAGGGTCACTGCTGCTTCCACACCAGTGGGTTAAGCTCAGCTCTGCTAGGGTGCAGTCAGGCATCCTCACAGGAAGGCTTCCTAGCACCACAGTGCTTTGATTTGCTCTTAAACTCAAATGATCCCAAACCAATCCTTCAAACTCTGCCTGGGTTTAAACCTGAATTTGTCATGATATAAAAAGGATTATTCAAACCTTGACGCTAAATAGCCCAAAGATTTGGGAAATGTTACCAATGCTTAGAAGTATTTCATTAACACCTGAATACCTTATAGTTCCTTTTAATAGTGCATTTATTATTTCTTACTTGCATTTTTTTGCTGTTATTTATCAACATATCTAAAGATTTTTGTATTTAGTGCAAAGGAATGCCAGAAGGGAAATATGCTTTAAGGGTGACACAGGTGGAACAGAAAAAAAAGGAACAATAATATATATGCAAGCTGGATCAAATCTGGAACTCTACTTAATTCAGGAGTTTGTCTCTGTTGGGGGCAAGGAAGGCACAGGAAACCTTAGTGCTGGCAGCTCCTGTGTGACCTACAGGAGAAAGCCTTTTCCTAGGTCCCGAGGGAGCAAACACTGATGTTTACATCCTTCCCACTGCTCCCAAATGCAGATATTGGTACAATGACCAGCAGCTCTCACCCATGAGGGTGTCATTCAGCACGGACTGACATCAGGAATGGATTCGTTCACTGCAGCAGTTCAACACAGCTTAGAACTAGTTCAAAGTATAGGAACACTAGGATGAGAATAATGCGTATATTTAAGTATATATAAACAATAGGAACATCTATATGTTATTTAAATAGTAATACATATATATTTAGATTACCTTTTTGTTCAGCTATAGCTCACACTACCAGCCTCTGCTTAATCAGACTTGCACTGACCTACTAAAGCAGCAGCTCAGGTGATTGCTTTGCTCAAGGGTTTGGAGAAAGATGGGAGCTGCCTCCGGTTACCTCCTGGAGCCCCTCCATGTGGGGAAAGAAGAATGAGGAGGGAGGCTGAGGCACTCAGAGATTCCAGGACAAAGTCTGTCAGGGTCAGAGTCCAGCTCAAAAAGCTTATAAGAATTTATAAGTTCTCCAGAGTGGATTTACAGCTGGCTGTGAACGCAGTGACTAAGGCTGCGATCCTCAAAGTCATTTAGACATTTGATTCGTCAGTCAAGCCAAACCTTATTGGATCTGGCTACAGCACAACAGCCTTCTACCTAGACAAGCATGAATAATAGTTTGGGCAAAACCACCATCCACGTGACCCTCAGGCCAACCCCCTGATGGATGTGGTCCTAATTAATGGGTTAGATGCTCCAGACAGGTGCATCCTAATTCCCCAGAGCCTCTCTGAACTGTGTGGGTTTCCACATGTTCCAACACGTCCTTGTTTCTGCCCTCTGCCTTCACCAACCTGGCCATCCCACCAAACTTATGTTCCTGCAGCACTAAGAAAGGTGGTGAGCCTTTCTGGAAAGACAGAAAGATACAGGGAAATGTGGAGACCAAGCAAAGACCAGCTCAGTTAAGGGACCTAGCCAAAAAGCTTCTTTAAGGAAGGATGGTAGGTGCATCTTATGGGTGAGGAGAGTCAACAAAGACAACAGGCAATGGAAACATTTTAATTAGAGGCGGCTATCACTTCACCTAGTCAAATATACTGTTTGGCCAAAGCTGACACATCCCCATAGAACATTTCCACTTCAGTTTTATCAGGAAGATTTTCTTGGGGAAAAGGAGAAAGAGAGATTGACCAATGCTGTTTAGCTGGGGCTTAGGACATTGACCACACTTAAAATGCCTGTTCTGGTTGATTCAGAATGATCTAAAAAAACCTCTGCAAAAAGAGGAAAAAAAAAAAAGGAGGCTGGGAGGACATGGTTTAAAAACATTGCATTGGAATGTTTAAAATATGTCAAAACTTTTTTTGTTTTGTTTTTAACAGAAAATTCATCAAACCTGACACTTCCCATGAAGAGTTCTGGCTCAAATGAATCAGTATATTTGGACACTACTTGATTCCCCCTCCACCACCATTTCACCATTTCAGCCAAATATTCTTGGCTGGTTCTGATTACACAGTCATATATTTTTTTACACACATACACCCAGCATGTACATCTGAAGGCTCAACAATCATGGTTCAGATGGGGAAAGAAGTGTTGATAAGAGCTTAGCTGCTCCACCACACAAAAAGAAGACCAAAAATCTTTTTCCCCACCTCATCTCTTCACCTCACACACCCACCCCCACTCCCCTCCGCCGCCCCCCACCCCCTGAAAAGCCTAACACTTGGAACTCGGGCGTCCGCAGATGGCAGTCACATGCTCTAGCTGTCTGAGTCCCCTTCTCGTCATTTCTGCACTTCTCTAGTGCCCTCCTCAGGTTTTGCAGTTCACCTTCTTCCAGACACTAGACAGCATTTGAGTCTGCTGTCCCGCTGCCAGGTGTCCAGCATCCTTTTGGGAAGGTGGGAATTGTTCCTTTCTGCACCCAGAGGGAGGCCAGAGAATCCAAGAAGCCCCAGAAAGACGATGTCCTCAATGGTGAAACTCATTGTCAATGGCTTTCGGGATGTGCACACAACCCTGCAAAAGGGTCCCTGCCTTGAGTTGCATAATCACTAGTGAAAGCTGAGGGTACTCAGTGCCCAACAGGATGCATCTAGCATCTCTTGGAATCAGCCAGTGGTTCAGGGCTGACCAACAGGGGCATCTGAAAGGATTACCTGAGCAAGGCTGCTGCTAACATTTCAGAGGGGGCTTCTTATGCCACACCCTGAGAGACCCTTTTTAGGAAGAGGAACTAATGGAAAGGGTTTTCTCTGTAAATGATGAAATAGTTAAAGTTGAGAGTAAACAGGCAACCAAGCTCTCCCTTTAACCCTCTGACATCAGGAGGGCCAGTCTAATCTACCAGTTCTAAGAAATTATTTTTAAAAGAACAGACATACAGAGTCAAAGGGAGAAAAATCTATTTTCACAGGAATCTGTCCTTGATTAGAGAAGAAATGTAGCAGCGGGGAAATAACTGATTATTCAGCAATGAGTTCAGAAGAACATATAAAAAAGAGGGGGAAAAGAAGACATATTTGTTTAGGGTGTGATAGAGAGACTTCCAAAGTGCATAGAGACAATTGGAAATTACATCTATTGAAGCAGAGGCATTTGCTGTTCAGGGTGAGGTATCAAAGGGCAAGCCCTGGGGAGGCAGGAGAGTGGGGTGGTCAGCCCTGGGTGGTCAGTGACAGGCAGGCTTGAGCATGTAACCTCTTATAAAATCCTTCCAGGGTGCTTTCACATACTGTGTATAGCGTGAGCTGATTTCCAAACAGAGGTCCTAATAAAGACGTGCTTCAGGAGGCAGGGGGATCATATGGGGTAATAAAATCAGTCTGTTTGCCAAACAGTCACTTCCCCCTCACTGAAGGTGGCATGGATGCATAACAGGAGATGTGAAGGGACGGGGAAAAATGCTGTGGACTGCAATATGATATAATAATATCAAAGGACTCCATATGTGTTTAATCCAAACTACCCAAACACCAGAGGCTTGAGGGAAGGTCAAGGGTCTGCACACCCTGGCATCTTATTGCAGACCAACTGAGTGGAGCTAGGCAGCTCCACTCAGTTGGTTCACAGAGTGCCTCTAGTTAAGAAGCAGTTATCTGCCTCAGATTGACCTGGTCAGAGTTTGAACCAGTCTGAACAGAGATTTATTAACCTTCACAATCAAAGATCAATAAATAGTTTCCTCTCGAGTGGGCAAACTGCCTGGAATATAAGACATTAAACTGAGGCCACCAGTGACCTGCTTCCTCTGCCCAATAAAATGAAGCTCTAAATCCCCAAGGCAGCAATTTCTAATTTCTATAGCATTTTGAAGCCAACTCTAGTAATCACATCTAATTAGAAGGTCCTGGATCACTGCCATGTAGTGTATGGTTGTTAACAACAAGATTTCTACACTTCTCTGTGGTCATTTGGAAACTATCTGTACTTACACCCTGCCTGTCTCCTCTGCCAAGTGTACGCTGGTCACTCAGTCTTACCATGTGGTATAGGGTAAGGTCCACCAGCAAGATTTATGTGTAGGACAAGAAAGGACATATAATGTTCTTCAGGTCCAAAGCCACACTGTGTTTCATCTGTCCAATTACCTACTCTGCTAAGAAGAGGGTACAGATAAGGTTAAAAGTGGGGTGAAATGGTTCAAATCTGCATTTTTAGATTTTTCTTCAGTAGTTGAAACTTCAGTGGAAGAAAGACAGAAGGTTTACTAAAAAAAATTCAGACAAAAGTCAAACCCACAGGGCTGGTGTGCTCAGTCTAGAAGGGAAACTGGGGATAAGTAAGAGGTAGGGTAAAGAAATATACTCTAACAAACAATATGCCACAGGACCTTTTCCATTAGACCCAGTAAGCAGTTCCATTTGACTTCCAAAAAAAGTCACAAATATGAAATTTTAATCTGAATTCACACTGCATTTTGACATTTTGTTGCCTTTAAGCAAAAAGTGAAGCTCCTGGCTTACGAAATCCCTCAGCTGCAAACCTCTAGAGGCTGGAGTCTCCAATGAAGGCTCACTTGTCCTCTACTTCAAAGCTGCACCATTCATTTCTCATTGGTCATATCAGTTCCTTGGTGTGGACATTCACACTGAGTCATCCCTAACTTCTTATTTCCCAGTCCTTTCCTACATGTCATTATTCTTATTCATGGACAACCATCTCACATAATTCTGTTTACAAATCCTCTTGGCTGACACTATTTTAGAGAAGCTCTCTATTTTTGTGAAGTTTAAGACCTTGCACGGGTGGAAATCACTAGGAGTAGCTCCTTGTTATTCACTTTTCAGAAGCTATATGGGTGTGTGACAACATAAACAATCCATCCCTGGTAATCACAGCTCGTGACAGCCAGTGTTCTAAGATGAATTCAAGCCATAGCTAAAGTTGTGCAAAGAGAGACTTTCCTTATCACAAAAATTTTTGAAATATAAGTGATGTTCCTTTCTGCATCAGAAAGAAAACTGGAAGGAATTCTCAAAAATGTTCATAGATCTCCAGGCAAAAATGAAAAATAAATCAAAGAAAACCAAAAATTGGTGGAGATAAAAATAATTTTCAAATATTTGATTTGGACCTTTTCCTCTTTGTTTAAGCTCTTTTCTAATAAAAATTGAGTTAAATAAAAAAATTGAAATGTTATTTCAATGTAAAAAATCTCCAAACCTATAATAATTAAATAATTAAGGAAAATTATTTTAGAGCAGCAACCTTTTCACAAGCTGGAAAATCTGTTAAAACTATCCCATTTCCCACTAACAATTTCAGTTTAAATACATTTGCCTTTTGTGGCAGAAAAAAACCATGTAAAATAAATTTTCCAACCAGGTCTAGCAATGACTTCATGTATTTTTAATACATTTCAAGGTAAGAGATGCAACAACCCCCCTCAACCTATGCCCTTGCCCATCCTCTGAAACTGATTGTATCTTAGGGTGTCAGTCACCTCAAAGATATTGGTGGACCCAAAAGTGTCCATGGAGAAAAGAGTCTGAACTGAATCTGAGCTAAAATCCTTGTGCCAGCAAAGGAGGTTTACTCCTCCTTCCCTGAAACTGGCTGGTCTTGCTGCAGAACATGCCCATCAGCAAAGGCAGTCGGCAAGGAGACAGAATCCAAAAGTGGCCAGTTGACTTTGAACAATCCTCAAATTAAGCAGGGACTTGAAGGACCACAGGGAAGCTAGGAGATGTGTACTTGCCCTTACACTGGCTGCAGTGTCCTTTTTCAGCGGACAAATACTGCTGCTTTCTAGCAATTTGCACCAGTTTTCCAACAGTTCTCAATGGGACATTTGACACTTCGTAAATTCTAAAAATTGATCCATTTGAGGCTTAAGGATTGAGGAAAAGAAAATGGTCAGCAGATAGCATGCAAGCCAGCTGCAGTGTTGATGTAAGAGGGAGGTTGCCAAATAGCTGCTGAGGGAAGGGACAGTGGTGTGGCAGTCATTTCTCCTTCAGTGGAGCTGGCAAATGGAGATAGAACATATCCAGACTCGCACTTGTGGGCTTCCAGGATTCATTTACCCTGACAGCTTCTGCCAGAAATAGAGGGAGACATTCTGGAAACCACATCCCTGTCAAAAGGCCATTGCTGTACCACCTCGGCTCTACTGCATGCCTCTCCTCCTTCCTCCTCTACCGGAGACCTATACCCACCTCCTGACCATTGCTGAGGAGGCATCCACATGCCTTCTCCAAGACAGCCAAAAGTGGCTGGGATCAAAGCAACAATTAGTGTAATAGATTTTTACTCCCATTTTATGTGAAATATCGGGTTATCTGATTGTAGCAGTTCCTTTGGCCATTAAAAATAACAAGGATTTCAGAGAATCTGACAAGTTTAATCTGCACAACTCTTTATTTGCACCAGTGGGATGTGTGGCCCTATGATGAGTTCACAACACATACCTAATAAAGACATTTTGGGTGGGTGATAGAGAGCTCATCAACTGCTGACCCTGTTAGAGGAAGAATTGCATGGAAGGGAAAATGTTTAAGAGACATTCGGTAAAACTGCCAAGTTTTCTGGAGTCATTTTACATGTTGCCTGCTCAGTGGAGATCACAACAAAACACAGGATATGTCCCAAACCTCATAAGAACATAAATACCATATCACATAAGACCAAATGTCCAAGCAGTGCAGTATTTTGGATCTGATCGTAGCCAGTAGTGGGTATGTAGGGAAGAATGTAAAGAACAGGGCCTGGACAGATATTTATTTGATTTCTGGGAAAGAGCAGTATAGAGATCAAACAGAAATGAGATATCAGGACACATTAGGAAACCTCCACCTAACCTGAAAAAAACCTCCAAAAAATGTCACCCAGGGAAATGTGCCCAGTGGTAGTGAAGAAAATATTATAAATGACTCAGAGCCTGTGTCCAGTTAACCACAGGGCAAGACATTTAATTTAGCCTGTGCCTCAGTTCCCACTATGAGACAGAGATGTTGCATCACTATGGGATGGAGACGATAAAGCCATATCATGACTGAGAAGTTCTGAGGTGCAAGGGGTGAGGACCAAATGGGTTAACTCTGAATGACTGTCTGTATGAGTGTCTACTTTCAGTTATTTTCCCTTCAACATCTGAATTTTAGTCTCAATGATGTGAAAGCTTTGAACAGACATTGTTCATTACACAAATAACTAATTATTACTATCTATTGTACATTATATCCTCTCCCTTACTCATTATTTCTTCTTTCTAAGAAAGATAAAAACAGCTGTCCCTGATAAGGCAAGAGAAGGACATAAGACTTCCAGCATCCAGTCAAAATGAGTGAAAAATACTTGCATTCAACTCATTATAGATCTCAGGCTGAAACTCCTGTGGAGGAATGATTTCACCAAGTGTTGAACAGCTGGTAAATTTAGGAAGTTCCTCAAAGCACCTGAGCATGTGAAGGGAAAACATATCTAATAAACAGCTCCCCATTAACATTTCATCCAGCTGCAATATCAAACGCAGTTAAGTAGCACGTGAGCCTAATCATTACCTACCCAGCTCATTGCTTAGTGGATAACAAGAGTTAGGTATGCTGCAGATGTGAAAAGAGGATTTTTCTTCCTTCCAGCCATGACTCAATAAAAACAGGGAACAGGGCCTATACTAGCATATTACACTTAAACATCTTACACTTAAATGTAATATGCAGGGCATATGGAGTGAGCATCAGGCCCTGCCCAAATTGTTTACAAGCTGAATAAGTAAGAGAGGCAAAGGGAACAGTGTTATGAAGTGAGGAAGCCCGGAACACACAAGGTTTCAGTACGCTGAGCAAAATCCAAGAGGGAACCGTCAGTCCCACATCCAGTCCCTCACCATCACCCTGCTAGCTGCTTGGTCCTCTGCAGCCATCTACCATCAACATCTACAGAGCCCTGGTAGCCCTTTCTTTCCATGGGAAAGCATCATAACTAAATAAAGATATTGATTTGCTCTTGGTGGAGGAAGTTGAGCTGTAAACACCTTGCTAATAGCTGGGGAGAGGTCATAAAGCCTGAAGAACTAAACCATTCTCTAAACTGCAACCAATTTGCATCAGTGCTAGACCCTTTTTCCCAAAAGCAAAAGGAGCATTTTATTAAATTCATCAAGGATTTAGAGGAATCTCAGCTCTGCTGTAGATAAAATCAGGTTTTAGGTAGACTATTCTAAGTATTCCTAAACCAGCATATCTAAGCATCCTGAAATGCACCCAGTTTCCTGAGCATGCCAAGGTTAGCAAGCCAAATCTGTGGTTACTGTGCAGGGGAGAGCCAGAGCCAAGACCCCTGAAAACTGCCAGACAATGGTTTCTTTGACTGAAACTACTGCACTCAAGATCTGAACTTGTGCCTTTGTTGAAGATGTTGTGGACAATCGCAGTGTATTTGGCTCAGTACAGATGAATTAAAAGGAGTCTGAAGGTCTTAACAAGGACTTCCTGGCTTTAAAGCCTATGAAGTTATAGGAAACATGTATGAAGAAACTTAAGAGAACACACTGCTGCCCATTTCATCTCTCTTGATGGGATACACTCATACAAAGACAACATTAGTCTGTACTGGATGTTTTCATGTGCCTTGTTTCTTGAATTTTCCTTGAGATTTTCTGTCTGAACATACATAGCGGCTATTCTGGAAGTGGGCAAAGTTGACGCTATTTTGACAGTAGTGTGAAACAATATATTTCTTACTTTTCAGAAGTTTAAATATGCATTAATTTTTCAAGTCCTGCTGAGGACTAATCCTCTATGCATACGGGAACAATATGAGACACTGTTAGGCAACATTAACTTTGTGCTGAATTTTTTGGCATAAGATGCTGTATGCTCTAATCTATTTGCAAATCAAAAGCCAATGCTTTGCACACTTCAGTGAAAAGCCAGAGGGAGCCTGCCCCACTAGAAAGGTCACCAGATTAGGACTCAAGGGAACTCTTCTTAGTTTTGCCACTGATTTACTGCTCAGTCTTGGCCAAGTCATCTCTTTTCTTTGTGCCTCTATTTTTCCTCTCATTCTTTGTGTTTTCTATTCAAACTGCAAGTTCTTTAGAGCAGGAGCAGGCCCCTCGTTATGTGCTGGTCCTGTGCCTCACACAGCAGGCCCCCCCCTCCTAGCTGCAGTACACCTACTAGATACTACTACAACAAAAAGAATTCAGAGCCTTAAAAGTTTAAAAGTGTTTGGCTTTCACTCCCAGGATCTTTGGTCTCTCTCACTTCTATTGTTACCCTAAAGCTTTTCAGAAGGGGCATCAGCTACCAGCTCAGTAAGTTCCCAGTCAAAGGGTTAAAATAACCAACTCCTTTAGACATAGTGGAGAAAGGTGTAAAAGGAACTCGGATCATATGGCAAACTAGGTACTAGTTAATCAATAGTACTCAAAGGTGAAGGCCACACGGAGGAGCCAGGAATCATTGCACAAGTTAAACAAAGTTTAGTGAACAGCAAGCCTGATAAAGCAAAGCTTTAACTATTTTCTGTGAAAAGTTCCACCTTTCCTCTAACCTAGCTCTGGAACAGGGTCCACATACACCAATCTTCTCTCTGACTCATACAATCAAGGGTTTAATGGAAGTTTTGAGACCAACCCATGGACAATACCTCTTTATTGACCTGACAGTTCATATACTACATTACGTATAATTATCCTATTCACTGGATTCTTGATCCAAACTCTTCTGGTAAAAGGGCTTGTGGGCAGTTTACTTTCTGTCCAATGACTTCATTGAAAAGGATTTTTCTTCTCTGTGTATCTTGCCATGTGCAAGTTTTCCTTCCTCTTGTTTCCCTCCTCTTGTTTCCCAGTTTCTGGAAATAATTTGTGGTTTGGAAATGGAAATGCCCTCGTAGGCTTCAAAGAGCTTAAAGCCTGCCATACCAGATCAGTTCATTGGATCTATTTAATCTGCTCTCCTTATTCCAGCCATGGCCAATACCTGGTACTTCAGAAGACTGCACAACTTCATAGTAGCAACAGGACATTTGCAGTTTAGACAGAGTCCCTTCTCTGAATCTGTGAAGATCTGCTAAAGCATTGTTTCCACTTCCACACTGACCTACCCCAGATTTTCTGGGAGGGTTCCTCAAGGAATCAGCTAAAGAGCAGAGATCCTCTACAAGGATAAAGAGCCTTAAGGGGGAAAAAGTACCTTAATATATATCAAAAGAGGTCTTCCCAAAACAGCACAACAGAGCTCAACCCCTTCCAGAACTGGCTTGGCTCACTTCCCTTGTTCAAAGAAGTTGGCAAGCAAATCTTTATTGTAAGAGTCAGAACAGAAGCCGTAGGGGAGGTACTGAAATCTGGGGATAATTCACAAAATCCTGGCAAGTGGTGTGGAAGGAAGCTAGTGTTACATATCTATCATTTGTACTTCTTTTGTTATTGCTGCTAGATTTAAACAGATATAAGCAACCTATCGATGATGACATCTCATTTTCAGCTAACATATTTCCTGTCTGCTTTTAAATGAATGGGAAGCAGGTATAAACTAGGGCAGACATTTTTTGCCTTGCTCATTCATGTCAAGATGGTCTTGTACTTCACAGATATCCTACATAATGCAGTAGGATTTCTTTTTTCAATAAAGCACAATTTAGTATTACAAACATACCAGATTTGGTATCCTAAAAGTCTGCCACTTTCCCCAAAGAACACCACCATCCTTCTCCAAGCCTGATGACTCCATATGCTCATGCCTCATCTTTTTCCATGGTCAACAAGTAGTAGCCACACAGTTCGACTTTGCTCTTTACCTCTGAAGACCTGGCAGAGAACCATCAAGCAGATCATCCGCATTCACTTCAATCCAACCCAGGCTTGCATTCCTGCCTCTGATGGGTGCAGGTAAGCAAGGGCATCACTCTTAGGATGAGGGGAAACTTCAATCAGAGAACATCTGCCAAAGGAAATGGTGGAATGCATGGTGTTACATTGCCACCTTGTGGAGAGCTCCACTGGAGATGAATAAAGAAAGATGGCTGACTAGAGAGTTGCAGGTCAACACATCCTGCAAGATCTTCCCGTTGCTGTATACCCATGACTTGCTAAGCTCTTGTGCCCTTGCTGTGACTGAATGAGCCACTACACTTTGCTGTTGTTTCTGCTCCACATGGTGAAGCGTGGTAGCTCCATGCAATGCCTGGAGGTCCTACACATGGGCAACATCAACCCATTATTTAGCACCTGGATTTGCAGTCTTGTTATCAAAGTTTCGTATAGGAGCAGCCAGTGTGTAACAGTGGTCCTAGGTAAACCTCCAGGGCATAAGACTGTGTTATCTCTGTTATCACTAGTTCTTCCAGTGCGTGCTATCCACAAAAGAAGTGTATGGCTAAGCATTGTGTCCAGGCATCCACAAGCTCGAGAGGAGAATGAAGGAGAATGTATTTCCTTTCATTAAGCACAGAAGAAGCCTCTGGTGGCAATGTTTTTTATATTAGTGGTGCCCCCAGAGAGGTTGAAATATACAAACCCACAACATGCTCCTCCTGTTTTTGTGATAAAGTACTGCGTTGACAGGCTGGAAGAGAATTACTGACAAGTACTACCATGTGGACTTTTACAGTGATGCCATGTATTGAGTTTCATCTGGTGATGATGTGCACTTTTGTGATTGCATTGACACTATTCTCTCTCTTAAGAATCTGCAGACTGAGTTTTTGGAGTGAAAAGGATTAG
Organism: Piaya cayana; assembly: GCA_013389865.1. Lineage (NCBI taxonomy): Eukaryota > Metazoa > Chordata > Aves > Cuculiformes > Coccyzidae > Piaya > Piaya cayana. Next base: position 62,584 of record WAAB01022937.1, read on the forward strand.
CATTATAATTTATTCAGTAACAGAGGAGGTCTGTGGCTTTATGGGTCTTTTCAATTACAATGAGAAAAAAGGGCAAAAAGAGAAGTCATAGGTCCCTACTCCAAGGTCCTTAGCAAGAGAAATTAAACACCAGAGCAAGGCAGGCAAATCCTAAGAAAACAGGAGGACAGTTTTCAAGAGCATCAACATATGAAAAGTGTGACACACAGATAACACTTTATTGCCTGTACATCATGTTTGAGAATGATAATGGCTCTAGAGGAGATAAACTACATCCAGCACTGATTACAGGGAGAAAGCTGTCCTCCCAGGTTGTCCATTGCCAACCCATTTGCAGACAACACAAGTATCTGAACTGAGGGCTGAAGTTTAAGACCTTCAGAGAGGAACAGTCTTTGATTTAAAGGAAATTTGATACCTCCTCAATGAAGGATTGCATTCTTTGAGGTACAAGATATGGACAATTATAGAGATGGTGGCCAACAACAACATGATGTGAGTGCCAACATCTCCTGATGGGAATAAAGGCAGTAAATTTGAGCTCCAGAGGTTTGTGATGGGACTTTTGCTAAATACCAGTCACCAGTAAATTCAGTCACTTAGAAACAGACTCTACAGAGATAAGAAATTGTTCTGTTACTCAGGAGTAGCACGAACTATCACCTTTCTTTGGACAAAGGTTATCTTGATAAAGGCAATGGCACTATCAGAGTATATTTTCTCCAAGGCATATAATTTGATATCTCATGAGATCTTAGTTGAGAAATAAATACTTTGCACTGTGTGGAATTAGCAAGGCATATATTAGACTTAACCGCCATGCATTTCAATGACAACTTTCAACACAGAATATAATCCAGATAATGCAAAACCTGTGATAGTAGGATTTGCAGATGGCATATAAATTATTGAGATAGTAAAGAAGAGGACAAGCTGGATTAGAGAGGAACAAGAATTTCCTGCTTAAATCACCAGAGTAAGCGCATGCTATTAGAGGCAACTAAAACATACTTGCAAGAAAGGCTGAGATTCAATCTGACCCATCTCCTGCCCCTAAAAGAGGCATCTAAACAAACAGCCTGGTAGGCATAGGCTTCCCCTACAGTCAATAAAGAAAAGACAGCACATCCAGGGCAGGAAGTCTGGCTGAAGTTTGAAGGGCTGAAGCCAGGGCCTTACATTCAGGGGGAAAACCTCTGTCTTGCAAAGCTGTGCACAAACACTATCAATATTAATCACCTCAATATGAGATCTTGGTGCAGTGTGTGATGGCTATTCTGATACTCAGGTGTATAAAAAAAAGGATTACCAAGCAGAAACAGGGAACTGGTTTTGAGCTTGAGCTGTCCACTGTTAAAATCAGTAGAAGAATAATATCTTCAGTCTTGGCATTCCCTATTCAGGAGGGATATAGGCGTGTTAAGAGTTCAAACTAAAGCCACAAAAATGATCTTGCGAGAGAAAACAAGTCTTGCAATACAATGAGTATAAGCCCTTAATCTACTGTGATTAGACAAAATGTGACTTGATATTCTTGTGTGTAGGTACTTATGCATGGACAAGAGACCTTACAGACCTTTCAAGTCTTTCAGCCAGAGACATAAAAAAAAAATCAGAAAGAATTCAGGCTGAAGTTAGACAAGTGCAACTATGCAACAGCTTACGATTTCCTAACTGTGCAGGTAGTTTAATATTAGAGATGTAATAAAATCACAAATGATTTGGAGTTTGTTAGACAAAAATAGGCATTTTAGCACTTTGACACACATGATTACATTGGAGTACTTAAGAGTATGTGCTTGGACTGTTATTGTAGAGCAGCTCAGTAATTCATCAACTTAAAATAACCTGTTCTTGAATCAATATGCTTTATAAAACTTCACTCCAGAGCAGCTCCTGCGAAGAATTCTGCAACTTAACTATGCCCAAGGAGAAAAACAGAGAGGCTCACCATAGTTTATTCTTACCTAGGGATCAAAGAAAAGGAAGCCTACAACAGAAATACTGGGGCATTAGGAAAAGGAAAAAGAAATAGATACACCTCTTTCTATCAAAGTAGTAGAAATCACTTGTGGAGGGCAAGGGTGCTAAGTTACTCCAGGCTTAGTCTTCTGCATCACTGAAGATGCATGCTAACCTGAAAAACTCTCCTGGGATGCCTAGCTTTGTTTCTGTGATCTTAGATATCCTCATAAACAGTAAAATAATGTCTTCCTGAAGAAACTGATGATGAATGGGATCTTTATTTGAACCAATTGTCTGGAAAAACCTAAAGGCATTAATTTCAATTAAAAAGCAGTTGGTGTGTCCTTAAAATTACTCCAGCCACAAATGCCAGTTTTACATGCTTCCTCCTGCACTTAGGCTGCTTCTTAAGCTTCACAACTCCTCTAAGTCATTCCTATTCTCTTCATCCATGCTTTTTTTTGATATCTACCAAGCTCTCACTACACGTAAATCTGTGTGACTCTGCAAGTCAATCAAACAGGGCAACATAAAACAAATGGAATTGAACACCAAGATGACACAGAGAAGATTATACTTGAGTGCATTATTCATTTCCATATTTAATTCATTACGTTTCTCCTTTTTTTTTTTTTTTTTCCTTCCCCCCCTTCAATTTATAAGAAGCTGCAACACATTTTCCAGCCTGGTGTGCTGGAACACTGCAGTGTCAAGGGACTTTGTGGTTAAATGCAAGAACTTGTTGTCATATTGTGCACTGGTCCTTTGTCCTCAGGAAACCGACAGCTCCAAGTTAGATAACAACTGGTAAATCATCAGCTTTGCTAAGCATTTGCAAAGGTAGGTAGGGGGGCAGGAAGGAGGTTTTAGAGCAGGAAAAGAGAGAAACTTCTCTCCTAAGGGATTAAGGACTTCTGTGACTACCCATCTTTGAAGTCTCCTCCTAAATCTTTGTCTTTCCTGACACTGGTATTTCTTGACCTGTTTTTTGAGTTGGAAGAAGATATCTGTCTAGGGGCTTTCAGCAGGATGTGAAGGACAGAGATGTGGATGAGAAAGAGAAGATGCCTTTCAGGGGCAGGGAGGGAGAGGGAAATTCAGAAGCCAATTACATTTTACACTTCAGCAATGGTCATTCATTATTCTCTAAGGGTTAAACTTGCCTGGAAAGCCCATGGGAGGAAGTGTACTCTGGTTGGTTGCAGGGACCGGATAAGATGACTTAATACAACATGTTTCCTTTTCCAGACCCAATTCCCATGATTTTGTAATAAGCCAGCCTTGAATCAGCTAGTGAAATTTTTCTTCCCTATTCTCTAATTCTTCTCTAAATTCACCCTCACACCTCTAGAATGACCCAAAGTTTTACATCTTCCCCCAAGAAAGAGAGAAAGTTGCTGACTTCTCCCCCCTGCCTAGGAGTCAGTGTTGTGCTCCTCACACCTCTGCTTCAGCCCTGAGCAGTTTCTCCTTCAATCCAGCTGATGTTTTACTTGAGCACTGGTAACTTTTTTCTTATTTTTATTCATCTGCATATGAAGTAATACAGTCCCATGGTGGCACGTTGATGCATGTACAAGAGAAAAACAAAATACTTAATCCTAGCCAGATGAAAGAAAGTAAAAAGGAAAAAAAACCCAACAAAACACACTGAGTTCCTCCACACTCTTGCTTGCTAAGTTTTTCTTCTGAAGCCAGCTGTTTGACAGATGGTTTTAAAAGTGTAATTGTGTTCACTCCTCTTAGATAGGCTGAAGGTCTCATCTTTGTTCATTTTGCTTTGGAAAACTGCAGTGACTACTGGATGGAGTCACTTCTCTCTGGGTTCAGAGATTCAGTGTACAGCAAAAACCCTACTGCAGTGACATAGCTTGTACTCAGGATACAACAGTCTGGATGTGGAAGCAAATTAGGGTGGAGAGGAGAGGTAAGTCTGAATAGAGCTTTTCAATTGTATTTCCTGCTGTTGAAAAGTCCACAGGTTTGACTTTCAGATGGTAAGATCTCAGTGAGAACAAAGATTTCTGTCACCTTAAAGAATTATGTTATCCTCCAAGATCAGTGCTTTTTTAAAAAATTTTCAATATCTCTGATTTTTTTTCCTCTTATTTTTCCCCAGCAAAGAAGAGACAATTCCTAAATCTCCACATATTTTGCAACCTTGAACATTCTAGTTAGATCAGTTGAAATATTGTATTTCAACAATTCCAGGATGTTCTGCTTTGGTCTTGGGACTTAATCTCACCAAATTCCAAACACTGTCAGTCTCTGTTTTCTGTCCTCTCATTACTTCCATATATTTGGTCAGGCTTGTCACTGTCTTCATTGCCTTCTTCCATTCCTATGTGTCCTTTGAAAAGCTCCATTTCTTGCAGAAACTCCAAACAATTATCTTTCTCCACACCTCTTTTCCTCCTCCACCTCAACAAGATCCCCACAATTCTGACTGAAGGAACAATTAATTCATAATACCACAAACACCTACCTGCTCTTTTGTGCTCTTAGAGGCTGCCCTGCTTGCCACTCCAGTGTCTGTGTTCATCTGATTCAGATCACTCACAGCAGGAATATCAGATTCATAAATACACTTAGCACGTAGGTTAAGGTGCTAGATGCTGGTCCCAGGGGTAAGGAACCATTAGATTTGTATTTCTACTGTCCACAGTAAGGTGAGGCATCACTTTGGTAACACTGAAACAAGGGGACTGAGAAGCGAGAGGGATAATGCAACTAGCCCTCATGATAACAAAAGAAGATGACAATACTATAGGTTTTGGCTTCTCTCTTAGTACAATCTGCCATTCAGTCCTGAACAAGAACCTTCTGAATTTGATGCATGTTCTTCCCCTTTCTAGTCCTTTCAGGACAAGTGCTGTTTATTATTTTGTGCTTGCGTCATCTGTGCTACTCAAAAGGCAGTTCTAGGCCAGTAAATACCAGTGTAGCACTTGCACTCATTGTAGAAATAAGAGGGACAGATAGAAGAGGAAACAGAGGGAACAAAGATACACAGACAGTAGAGAGGAAGCGTGCCCTGCTGCTCACACTTCTTTTGATGCAGCTCAGGATACGTTTGGCTTTCTGGCTTGCAAGCACACAGTGCTGGCTTATGTTCAGCTTCCAATCCACTAGCACCCCCAAGTCCTTCTCTTCAAGGATACTCTCTGTCCATGCTTTGACCAGTCTGGTTTTGTGCTTGGGATTGCCCCAACCCCGGTGCAGGACCTTGCACTTGACCTGGTTGAACTTAATGAAGTTTGCACAGGCCCACCTGTAAAGCCTGGCATCCCTTCCCTCCAGCATGTTGACCACACTACACAGCTTGCTGTCATCAGTGAATTTGCTGAGTGTGCAAGGACTCAATCCCACTGTCTATGTCTCCAGCAAAGATGTTAAAAAACATCGATCTCATGAGGAGAGGTGCTATGCTGGACCTTATTCTCACCAACAAGGAAGGGCTGGCTGGGGAATGTGAAGTTCGAGGGAAGCCTTGGCTACAGGACCGTGAAACACAGGGGTTCAAGATCCTAAGGGCTGCAAGGAAGGTCCACAACAAACTCACTACCCTGGACTTCAGGAGAGTAGACTTTGGCCTCTTCAGGTATCTGCTTGGTAGGGTACCATGGGATAAAGCCCTAAAGGGGAGAGAGGTGAAGAAAGCTGGTCAACATTCAAGGATCATCTCCTTCAAACTCAGGAGCATCCCAGCAAAGAAGTCAGGCAGAAACTCCAGGAGGCCTGCATGGATGAACAAGGATGAACTCCTGGACAAACTAAAGCTCAGCAAAGAAGCTTACAGAGAGTGGAAGCAATGACGAGTAGCCTAGGAGGAATACAGAGAAATTGTACAAGCAACCAGGTATCAGGTTAGGAAAGCTAAATCCCTGGGAGAATTAAATTTGGCCAAGGACACCAAGGGCAACAAGAAAAGCTTCTATAGGTACACCAATGATAAAAGGAAGACTAGAGAGAACGTAGGCCCTCTCTGGAAGAAAACAGAAGACCTGGTTACCCAGGATATGATTAATGGAGAGGTACTCAATGACTTTTTTTTCCTTAGTCTTCACCAGCAAGGGATCAATCTACACCGCCCAAGTCACAAAAGGAAAGGACAGGGGACTGGGAGAATGGAGAACTGCCCACTGCAGGAGATTGGGATGTCTTATTTATTGGGTACTGGAATGAAGAAGACACTGAAGTGAGTCATCCCACTCCCACACATTTTCATTATACTTCCACATTCCATTTAACAAACACTCTCATAACTATGTGGAAAGATACTACAAATCACTTTGAAAATTGTATGTGATGGTAAAAGAGTAGTGACAAAAGACCCATTTCTAAATGTTACTTATCACACTTTAAAACTCATCCTCAGTACTAACAAACAACTTACTTTCTTGCTTGTATGCTCTTACAGAGCAAACATGGAGCAAACCTGTTCATTGAATCTTATTTATCTTTTAATTGACCCAGTTCACTGGCTGAACATCTATCACAAAGCAATACAAACATTACATGGGATCAGCTGTGCTTAAAAGCTTTGTGAAAAAAGTGTATTTTTCAGGAAGTACTGAAAGATGAGATAGAGATTTTTTTTAGCTTGCAAGGGATTTACTCCAAAGCCCACTGAAAGTGGTGGAATGACATCGGTTAATTCCAATGGTCTTTGGATCAAAACCAAGGTGTGAAGAACTAGTGACATGCATAGAGGGCAACAGAAATGAAGGTACAAAAAGTAAAATTCAAATTCAAAACTTTATACAGTGTAAGAAGTCCTAGCCATTCTGCAAATTACTGAAAGACACTGTTAGAAATCTATTCCTCAAATGATCTAGTGGTGAAAGGTCACAGATCCAAATTTTCTCTGTCAACATGATTCACACACCAATACTACAAGTCATAGCACACGTTCCTCAACAAGGATAAAAGAAACTATGCCTCATAAGAAGAAAAAAAAATCATCTGTTGTGCCTAAGGAGTGGTGTCTCTTCTCAGATAGTCAGGGTGTGCCAGCTGTTGTATTTTCCATCTATCCTACTACACTGACATACTTATTTAATACAGACCACTGACATAACATGCCAACAGTCGTAGCTCATCAGACTATGATTGTTTCTGAAGAAGTGCTTTTCAAATCAGAATACGCCAATCTGTCAAACCTAAGAGTTTTGATGGGGGGAAAGAGTTCAACCAACTCCCTCCAGTTTTAAATTCCACTTTTGTTTTTAAAATTAAACCACTGGTAATAAAAGAGTAAAACACAAAGAAGTCAATATTGAAATCAAATGTTTTAGCTGATGCTAGAGGAAAAAGATTCAGAACCTGGGTTTTCATTTTGCAAAAGTTTCTGAAATTCTGGCTGTTGGCCCAAGTTTTAAACCCAGGTTTGGTTAAAACAAAAAAATCCTGAAAATGTTCACAGGATAGGAAAGCTGTTTCCTGCCAACTCTATATTGGCTTACAGTTCTGACGCATGCAAGCTGGACTTGAATTAGCAGATTAGGCCCAAATCCAAAAAAGGGACCTAGGCACTTAAATGACTGAGGTATATGAGTCTCAGACAAAGGTCCTCAGTCCCTGGAAACCACTGACTTTTCAGAATTAATAACTCTGTTTTGGAGCAAACCCCAAAGCACCTCAACCTTTGTAGGCAGCTCCATGCCCACTTCTCCACCTCCAGCCAGACCATCCCAGGTTCCCTTGGAGCATGCCTTCGAATGACAGGGCCCTTCATACATGCAACAGCAACTCCATTTTCTTCCAAAACACAAACAAAGGAAGAGGTGGTACCACCTTATCATACAACAGCTCAGTACTTGGAGCACACACCCAAGCAGAGCTGATTTCCCACTCCCGCTTGCCTGTGAGGAATCAGACCCAAGCCACAAAGGGTGCCCCAGCCAGAGCCCTCCCTTGCCTTGCCCCTGTACTTCAGTCTCATGCAAAAATGATGTTCTTGGCTCTGGTCTCCTCTGCCAAGTTTTGTTTAAATACTTGATCTTGCTATTTTCAATGCATGAATATAGAAAGGACTGTTGGAAGGGAAACAGACACAAAAGCCATGTGCTGTGTCCTCAGGAGAAACTTTGGGATTTCAATGGACATGCCCATTTAAGACACTCAGCATTGCCTTTTGAATGTCTCGGGCATCTCCACAATCAGTGTCACCTTTCTGTCTCTCATCTTTCCCTACGGTTTGTAAGAGGAATCCAGGCCCCTGATTCAGTGGGTCAGGATGAGGTTCTTTGCACCTCAGCCCTTGTACCCTATTGCAGACACAGAGTTGGTTCAGTTCTCCATCACTTTTGCTGGCTGGCAACCCTGGGAAGAGGGCACAGCCTGCTGCCAGGCCTCGGAGGCGTGCCACCCCACTGTGCTGTTATTCCTGCTTGTGTGTATGCGGAGCAGGGAATTAGGCTTCCTTGTTTACATCTCCTCTTTTCTTTTTATCTTCCCCACCCCCACATTTTTCTCCCTCCTTCTTAGTAAAGAATGTGTTTTAAAACAAGTGTCTGCATTTGAGCTGCTGCAAACTCTAGTTTCCTTGGAGAAATGTTTGTGCTTTTTAACATAAAGAATTTCCAAAACTTATAGGAAAGGAATTTCATAAACTGCTCATTGAAAAACATTCCATACATTCCCCTCTCATCCAGAGACACTCGTGTGTGGTCTCCAACAAGGTCAGGTTTGGGGCTACGTAACGGGGACAAAGACTCCAGAGCTCAGAAAACAACAGATAACCACAGACCATGGGACAAGGGGGAAAGGACCTCCTGACTCCCACTGCTGGAGGCTGGGAGACCACCAGAAAGACAGCAGACAGTAAACGCTGTGCGTTATCCTAGGGAGGAAAATCCCAGTGAGAAACTCCTGCATATCTGTTGAGAGAGTGACATCAGGCTCTGCAGTGCTAAGGAATGAAGAAGGGGAGAGGGGGGGAAAAAAATGAAAGAAAAAAAAGAGGAAAAGAAGGCTTCCCACTTCTAAGAAAGGTGAAGACATTGAAGTAGGTCCTTTAGAGGCAGATAGGATGCCTACTGCAAGTGGTGGGTAGCCAAACAGGGAGATGATTACAGATGGGTGCTGGGGAGGGAAGAACAGTCTGGTTTTAGAATGCCTCCTCCATGTTTTGAAATCAGGGAGGTGCATCTGCCAGCCCTGCCAGCCCTCAGGGCACTCTGAAGCTCTAGGAATGAGTGCTCTGCACATCTTCAGTTTACACTGTTTGCAGAAACCATAACGTTATTTCCAAACCAAGTACTCTGAAACATGCCAAAGGCACCATTCCTAATCCACTTCGATGGACGCGACTCACGGCAGGTTTTAAAACAAAATTATCCAAAGTGAGGAAAAAAATCATCAGGGAAATAGTCTTTTGGAGAAAGTCCCTATCTAGTACCTGGTGAAATGTCACAAGACGTGTTTAATTACACAATTTTCCACTAAAGTCGACATGCTAGAATTGATTTCTGAGTTTAGATCAGCTGGATACACGTCAGCTCCAGGAGATGTTCTGAGAAAGTCATGTATGTAAATAAGCCTGAATTGGAAACTTGTTTTTCTTGGAAAATGGAAAGCAAGTCCACACTGGGGCTATCATTCACATTGTCCTGCACACTACGCACATTAGCATGGATTATGTATGGCTAGTGGCACTGTAAAGTGTGATTATTTCAGTTTGGTAGGGTATCACTATTTCTTAGAGCTTATTATTGACCACACCAACTGCAGGGCTCACTCAATGCAATCAGGATCCAAACCTTTTCACCTGCTCCTTACATCACTCATATAATTAAGAAAATCTTTCATCCTCAGCAGTCATCAGTACACTAGAGACTTGAACCTAGTCTACACATTCTTGCTTGGATTTAGCTACATTCATGAGTAGGGGGAAAAAGAATCTCCAGCTGGAGAAGTCATATCTTCATTCACCTTTACAAAAGTATCACATTGCAATAAACTGACCACAAACAATACCCTGTCTAGATTTCTGTAGCAAATCACGAGGAATGAAAAATGGCTGACAACAAATATGCACTTGTAACATTACAGTTGCTGAACCCTTAAAATCTGACATCCTGACTTAGGAGAAAAGCTCAAGGAGCAATAACAAATACCCAGCTTTGCTAGCAAAGCACAACAAATTGCCTTCACTGCTGCTGCTGAATATTATCTCTGCTCTCCTGTTTGTTCTCTCTTAGCTCTTTATAAATTAAATCCAGCTATTAACAATATCCATTAGCTTCTCCAGAAGATTATCTCAGCTTTAGTGACTGGAATGCAAGGATTAGAAAAAAAAGCCCATTCGGTTTTGTTTTTAATAAAAGTATATGTTGATTTAAACTGATGGCTTTTAACATCTGTTGTGCAAGTCTTTGTGGTAATAACCCTCAGAGATTGTTGGAGAGAGATATAATTTAGTAGGTAATAAACATCAGTGATATCATTAATGAAGTATTCTAGCATAGATGTTACAAACAGGAAGAATCAAGGCTTCCACCTGTTTAATAATTACATAACAGAGGCTAAAACTCTGGCTGCTGTTGGCAAGGATATGTTCTGGTACCTCTCACCCCAACTGCAGGCATTGCTACATTGAGACGTGCACTTGGAAGAACTGCATCCAGGAAAGGAACCCATTGGGAAGGTTCTGACTAGCATCGTATGAGGCACTGATTTCGAAATGGCTTACCAATAAGGGGTTGTCCTTATTTCTGACATGGCTATAATCCAGTTGAAAACACTTTCTTGGAGTGCTGGATGCCTCTTAGCTGGAAAATGGTAACACAGTTTGAGTATGGGAAGACATTTTGCCAACAAATTGGTCACTCAAGCAGTTTCAAAGAACTACAGTTCCTGACAGAAGAGTTGAAAATATTCTGCAGAAATCTTTCTGTCTTCCTCTGTAGGGAGAGGTTTTGAATGTAATTTCCAGCCAAAACTAAATTTCTTCTGGAAGTCTTTTCATTGATCATCTATGGGAGTGTGGAGGGGGCTGCCTTGAAAGATCAGCTTTTCAAATAACAACAAAAAAGTTGAACACTTCAAAACCAAAAAGATAATGGGAGGGGGAGGAGAAGCCATTTCCTAGATGGAGCTATCTTGCAGCTCTTTAGAGAGCCAGACAGGGACTGAGTGATGGGGAAACACCCCAGCCCACATAAAGGCCCAGGTCACCCAGCCACCCAGAGCATATTCTGGTGCCTGTTCACACTAGGTCTCCTTTCCCTGCACACCAAAGATTATGGCATGAGGGAGAAGTGCTGTGCAATTGGATTGCAATCCATCATGGGACCCATTGGTTTAGATGCAGCTGAAAGAGGAGAAGCAAGTTTTCTCTCTCCTACTTTTTATCTGTTGTTCAGCGTATACGAAAAATCTGGCCAGCCTGCTCCTGTCCTACCTGAGATACATGTACTGTTTCAGGCTATCCAAGGGAGTGTTCAGTCCCTTTTTTGTACCCTGCTCTCTCCTCAGTGAGAAGGAAGGGGGTTCTGGGATGCCTTTCTCCAGCCTTGATGTGGCCACAGAGGTCAGCCCTGCATGTGCAGTTCCAGGGAAGGTTCAGTCCTTCCCTGTTAAAAACCTGTGATGGGAGCATGGTTTGGGACAAAGTCTGCTGAATCAAAAGCATCTGAAACATTGTCCTCCCCTGTGACAAAGGAAACCCTTTTTGAACTGTGGTGAAGGATGCCTTTGAGGCCCCCTGTCTTCCTGCAGCTTCTTCTTCCCTGGCAGCCAACTAAAAGTAGCCTGCTAATGCTGGCTACTCCCCAAGACATCAACTGTTTTCTGTTATTTGGGAGTAGGAGTTTCCCTACTTCATGGTTACCAGGGCCTAACCCAGGTTTACAAACCTATGGTTATGCAGACAAAAGAACTGTTTAAAACTGCAGGGAGATATATCACCTGTCTGCCTGCACCCATGGTTTCTCCAGCTGTGGTATCCATCCACAAGGACTGAAGGTACTGACCTTCACTAGGGAAAAAACAGCAGTGCTTAAGACTGATGAAAACAAGTTAGTGTGGGCGAGACAACTTAAAATCCTTGGGAAGACAGTATGGTTTACATCGCTCAGATGAGCTAATTGGCCAGCCAAAAGGCAGTATTTTCTTGATCTGGAAAATCGGGCAAAAAATACAATTTCTATGACTTCCCTGGAATTACAGCCCTTGTTTGTTTTTACCTGTTACTTAGCACAAGTTGAGTATATGCCATACAATTTTCTCCCAGTGAAGACAAAGCCAACTCTTGCCACCAAGGTTACAGCTAGGGAGGGGACAAGGAAGAGGATGATTATTCATTTTCTTTGTTTAATAAGATCTGACAAACCGTCGGTTGTCTCAGCCATTAAGAAAACTGTTAGCCAATATATTTCATGCACCGGGTCTATGGCTTTTTTGTCACACAGTATTCAGAAAGAACACGCTGTCCCTTGACTTAGGGATAGTTATATTGTGGCTGTATCTAAACTGCATGACAGACTCGTGCCATGATGTAGCCAGACAACTGGGCCAGAGGAAATGGCTGGAATAGGAATAGCCCACATGCACAGGTTTCCTTCCTATGACCACTAGAACACATGGAGGAGAAGATAGTGTGTGCCCTGACATGAAATTGGGAAGCTGAGATGCAGTCCCAAATCCTCTACTTAAGAGAGATCTTACCTCAATACATCATTTACACTCAGCTTCTCAAAGACCAGTCACGCCCTTACCTCCTTGCCTGTCCTGGCCAAGTTTTGAGCATCTCAGCTGATCCCACAGGGCAATCATGGCTCTGCTGGGATGTTTTCCACTTTCCATGAGCAGGCATTTTTCAACAGATATAAACTAGTAGAAATATTCTTCATGTATCAAAGCCAGATTCATTTGAAGATAAACTCAGTGTTATCCATAAAGCCATCAAGATTGTTTCACAGGTTTTATGAGGTTTTCCAAGTTGTCCAAATTTCTTCTGAAGGTTTTTGGGAATGAGACAGTGAGAGAAAATACTCATTTTTCTGACTGACTATAGGGAGTTTGCACATTTGCAAGATATAGGGAATAAATGCCACAATTTTCAACTGCTACAAAAAATAATGTTGGTCAAAAGGTATGATTCTTGTTTGTTGGTTTGGAAGATAGTTTTGATTCTCTCTACATGACTAAACAATTATTTAGGCCTCTAGACAAATAGGGAAATAAAATGTTGGTAAATATATAAAACCTTACGTTATTTGCAGCTCCTTCTGCCAGTAGCTAACTGCAATGGCAGTTTTCACCATGGATGCTTCTGCCACCTGGGTCCCCTGTTGCTCCTGCAGGTGTCTGCATTAGGTGGGATGGGAAGTAATGATATGCAACCCAAAGAGATTTGCCATTTTAACAAGCCATTGAGAGAGGTCACTGAAATGCAGTGTTTCATTCCTCAAATACCCAAATTGCAACCAAGTTGCTGATTTTCTTTCTTGATATATACAGCTTAGCAATTGTTTCATTCATATTTCCAAAGGAATGACCCTGACCAAGGGACAGCTGCAGAGACCCCAAGCAAAGGATGGTGCAGAGACAGTATCCAGTGCCTCAGCTGCTCAACCTGTTTTCCTTCATGTTTCACAGCAAGGAATTCACATCTCAGATACGTGTTTGCTACTTCACATCTCAGATACGTGTTTGCTACATCACAAGCTGCAGAGAGGAGAAGGGGACCAGAACAATGAGGTGAAATGGTGAAAAAGCAGTTAGTCACAAAGGATGATGCACAGAAAAAAAACAACCCTTTGCTCTTCCACAGGGCTTGGCAAAATTCCTTTGATCTGATCATGGTTGTAATGAGAAGGATGCCTCAGCTGTCCCCAAGCACAAAACACCATTAGTGGTGGTAGACTAAGATAGCTGGGGACCCAGGCCACAAAAGAGAGAAGGAACTCCAGCAGTAAATGAAGAGGACATACAGTTTTGCTGATTCTTTTATCTCTTCTTAAGAGTCTAATTGTAGTGTAATGAATTTAGGGTTGGTGCTTGCTGCCAGACTCACTTCTTTGATGTGTTTTTGGCATCTGTGCTACAAAACTGCGATGGAAACCAAACCCAAGATATTACACCTCCATAAAGTGTCTCTGGGTTTACCATAAGATTCCACCATTTGTGCCAAGTGGACAAAGCCACTAACAGGCCTCTGCTCGCCAAGATGTTTGGGTAATGAATAAGAAGCAGAGAGAGATGCCACTATGAATCAGAGTAAGGAATGTGCGCTAAAGGCAACAGAGGCAGATCACCGGCTTAATGTGGAACAGAAGAGCACTGTGGTCATGCTCCTCTGCAGCCGTGGCCAGCAGGAGCTGCTGCTGATGTCTGAAAGCCCACAATGTGAGAATAAGGAGAATTTCAAGAGGCAGGCAGAGTACTGGCAGGGCAGGTATACACTGACACAGCACCGTGAGTTGATCATATTGCCAAAAGACAGGTCTCTCTTGAATCTAAGAGTGTTTCCACATTTGCTTCACATTAACCATTCCTATCTTAGCTCTCTGAAGTCAAATCTCTTTCCCCTGTGAGCCTACCATGTCTCTCTTACCTCTCAGCAGGGCATTCTCAGTGGTGAATATTAACCACCACACGGTATGGGCATCTCCAACTCAAGAACTGCCCTGATTTGAATGGTGCATGCACAAGAGGCTACCATCACCTGCTGTCAGGCAAACCCCAGCTGGCCTGGAACACGACCCTACTAGTGGGGAAGGCAGAATCAGCAGGATGCAGGTGTGAGAAGCAATTGAGGCTCTGGAAGGTCTTCTCAGGGTACACTCCACCCTGTAGACTAGAGGGGGGTCCCCACCACCTCATTTAGACACCTCAGGTCTGCGATAACTTGCCCTTGGGCACACCTGAAAAACCTGGTGATTCTTAATAATCAAAATATTCAAAGACCCCATGCCTATTTTGCTATGGAAGGTTGGTTCTGAAAAGGCTCTATTAAGTTTGGATATTTACCTGTTTCTATTCAAACACTGACTAAACAAGCTCATGTTAGATGAACCAATGCATCTACCCAAAAAATCACAGCCCAAAGAAAAATCCATTGCTTATCTGTTTCCCTGTCTGCCATGATCTTGCTCAAGATAAAAAATAATGTGTCTGCTTGGAAAACCATTGACAGTTCACGTACTTGCAGAATATCCAGGGCTAAATTCCCACCCTATTTAAATCAATATAGCTACATTCATTTTAGGGAAGCTACCCCCTGCTGACAGATGCTGGGAACTTGGCCCTGAGTCTGCCTTTTACTAAAACAGCCCTTTCCCTGTAACCACATATTTGAGATATGGGCTGCTGATAAGATACATTTCTAGTTAAACACAGCCCTCCTTCAGCGATGATTCACATTTAAGAGCATTTAACTGTTACAGCTGTTCTGGACACAAGCCTGCCCTCTGCAAGAAAAGCACTTTCTGGAATAGGTGTACATGAACAGCTTTGCTGCTAAGCAAATTGCATACCCGAATACCAGCAAATGCGCTCCGAGAGGCGGGGATAAGCTGTCAAGGGAGAAATCAGGGAAGCTATAACCAAGCCTCAGTACTCTTGGTGCTCTGGATGCACCAGCACCATGTGGGTAGCATTTAGCAGGCTAGTAGCAAATTAGTGTCCCACAGGATTAACAAGGCAGCCCCTTTGACTGAGAAGTGAGCCTGAGTTACAGCACTTTCAGGGCAGAGATTCCCCTGGGGTTTCCACTGCCCTGCTACTTAGCTTCAGAAGCATCTTCAGCAGTCAGAAAGCATCCTTATCCTCATAGTGAAATATGGCTGTGTAAAAGAACAGAAATGGGGGATCACCTGAACTCTGCGGTTTCCCCAAGTCCCACTGACAGGATTCTCTGTCGGACCCTAACACCACAGGGGATTCAGTGCCCAGTCCACTGCTCCTGTGGTCCATTGCTTGGCCAGTGCCACAAGCACACCAGACCATACATATACAAGTAGACACATGCATCTGAAGGGCTGGAACAGCTCCTTCTACTGAACATCTGCACTTACACATATAAACTACTCAACACTCTCATCCAGAATTAGAGTCCTTCATATCTTATCTCTCAAAAAACACTTATCAGCCCACAGCTTTCAGACTGCAGTCTCTCCCGTCTGCCAAAGTAGAATCCAGCCATGTAAAAACATGAATAACAGCAGCCCCTTTCTTCTCTCCCATGCTGATGGCTGCAGCTCCTCTGATGGGGGCTTGAACTTTGGGGGCAGCAAGAATAGTTCCATCCACCCTGCTACCAGGGACTCAAAGAGGAAGTCCAGCAGAGTTTAAACAAGGGGCAATTCCTCGCTGGAGCATGAATGCCTCCTTGCATCCCGAGCTGAGTAAGGCAATGAGTTAAGTGTATGTATCTATGCTCTGTATTATGATGACAGACCGTAAGAAAATATTTGTGAGCTAACATAGAGGCTTGTCATCCATGCAGCTGCAGCACTCAGAGTGCTTCAGGCATGCCCTAGGGCCTCCATCTCCTAAATGCTGTTCAGACACAGGCAAAAGAAGAAAAGTTTCTGTCCATAAACGAACATTTAATCAAGGGAACTAATCTGGACTTCTTGTTAAAGATTTCTTCCTAACCTTTTGGTTTTCAGTTCTAACAAAATGCTTGAGACAAAGAGACAAAGTTTCATTTATAGGTTGACGTTTTGCAACTCTTGTATTGGAAGGAAGAGAATATGGTTTTTTAAATATTCTTTCTCTTCCCTCTTTTTCTTTCCAAAAAGAAACTTCAGGTTTCAGATATATTTGGGATCAAAATTTCCCCAGCTTCCCCCAAACTTCTCAAATATTTCCATGAAACTTCTGCAATGAAACGGAAGTTTCTTCCTCTGAGCCATAAGAGACAGCTTCATTAGACTTCAGCGAGGTGCTAAAAAAAATGCATGCATACAGCAGCCTGAAATATCAGTCTAGAAATTGCAGTAGCAAGAACCAAAGCATACTAAGAGGGCTCCCAGTGAGCTAGGGGGCTGGTGCCACATCAGGCAGGAGGTGGACAGAGACAAGGCGGGGAGGAGGAAGGCAGTGATGTTACAACAGAGGAAAGCTTAATATAAAATAGGATCATCATTAGCTCTGGATTGGCTTAACTAATGTATTTCTCGGCTGTATGGGCTGCACATGGGTTGTACATGTTTTTGTTCAGTCAAAAGAGGTCTGTCGCAAGAGCAACTGTCTCTGCTTTTGTTATGAAACCAAAGTTCAGGCACAGATCTCAGCCGATGGGTCTCATTCCAGCAGCCAATGACAACATCCATGGAATAAGTGTGATCATCAGGCACATGGGAAATAACGGGAATAAGATCCCTAATAGTGGTGGCAGGAAGAGAGGGCACAGGTGCTTTCCCCTCCCTTGTCTAAGTGTCCCCCACGCCCGCATGCACTTTGGCCCCCATCAGCTAGTCCTTCTCTGGCAAAAAAACGTGCTTCCAGATGCTGCTGCCAAACCTCAGAAATGTATATTGCTGCTCTGGCTATGTTCAGGAGGAAGGGGAAGGGAGAGCAGTGTGCAATTTTCAACAGTTTCTCCTTGGAGAGGGGCCCCCTAATTTTCTGAAAGAGGCCATGGAGGAGGGGGAAGAAAAAGAGAGGCTCTGTCACATTTTAATCCTTTTTCCCAAATTAGTTATACATGGAGAATTCATGATGGAGTTCCCCCTTTGAGCCTCAAAGCATTTCAAAACATACAGAGTCCATTTGAAACCTTTTGATCACATTGCTTCTGAGGTTGCCATGTTCATGTGTATAGCCATGCATGGAGGTAGATGTTAAAGGGAAAGACAGGGAGCAGAAGCACCCTTCATTCATGGCACCCAGGTGAGATTTGGAGGATAACAATCACAAGGAAAAAAAAAATAATCCCCCAAACCAGGAAAAATAAACCCAGAGAATGAAACAACTGCCGGACAAAGGCCACCAATGCTATTGTGACAGCTCAGCAACATCACTTACAAATCTCCAGCACTGCTGTCAGAACAGTGCTACCTAGAAACTTGCAGCCAGCTATTTCACCTCACTGAAACCTAGTGCAAGGACTGCTGAGTGCTTTTTATTGAACTGAAAATTACTCAGGCTATATAGAAACAAGCTAAATGACAGAAAATAAGGGCATTCCCTCAACCCAGTGGGCTACATAGACTAAACAGTTTTGACACCAAGCAAGCAGCACTAAAGCCCCAAGCAGCCATGCATAGAGAAGATTTTCGCAAGTCCACAGGCAACTGGAAAGTTCAGAGTTATGGAGCACCTCCCTGACCTATGTGTTTTGGTTGCAATACTTGATAGGCTCAAAACTTAAGATGCCATAAATTGCTACTGGTCTTAAGTGACTTGGGATCCCACAGTTCAAAGTTATTCAGCTGACCAAGAAGATTGGAAACCTCCCCTCAGGTTAATAGGAATGAGGATTGTAAGCCAAGATCCTCAAAGGCATTAGATTGTCTTTGAAACCAGTGATACTTAGACATTTTAATAAGTGTCTTAAGGGACTTGGACTCAAACACCAATGCTCCTCCGCACCCCCAAATTATGTTAAGTGGCTGAGAAAAGTTTCCAAAGGTGACTGAGAGATTCCCTCATTTCTGGGAGTCTACATAGGGCTATCAGTGTTTTGTCAAATCTTCCTCACTGCTGGTTATCAAAATGGAGCTAAACTGGTTTAATTAAAATTCACGGTAAATAGATTTATTTTGTCTTGTGCCAGCATTCTGTATGGACACATTCAAAGGTATTCACTTCCATTTACCTAAACTTAGTAACTGATTCTCCTAAATGCTTCCACATGGTGGCTTGATTTTTTTTTTTTAACTAAATGAATTTTAAACCAATTCTCATTACATTGGTGGTTTTGCATGTCCACAAGGCCCACAGGCCTCTTGGATTTGAACACTTGGCATGAAATTCAGCCCAAAAAGCCAAGTGCTGAAACCTGATGAAAATGAAACCACTGCAGTCTATAGGGGAAGCTGCCTGCCACTCAGCCTTGCCTGTGGTGCTGGCCATGCCAAGAGTACCTTCTCTGGGGCACCAGTCCTGCACAGGACAAGGGCTAGACATAGCTGGAACTTGCCTCTGGACATCACCACTGCTTCGTCCCAGGCAGATCTGGGATTTGGCAGTGGTGAATTCAAATCCTGGCTGGTGAAAATCACTTGAAGCATAGCCTGTGGGAAGATCAAAATCCTGATCAGAAGCCTCCTGAAAAATGTGGCTTCAAAGCTAACTGGAAACCTGGCCCTGGGCTTCTCCCAGACCTGGCCCAGGGCTTTCCTGCAATTCAGCCTGAGCTTGCAAAGTTGGCTGGCATTAGGTTTATTGCACCTAGTTTGGGGCTTTGCTGTGAACACTTTGTGGAGATTCAGCTCTTGAAATTAAATGGACTCTCTTGTTCAGAGCCTGGACCAGTGTTCCTAAGAGCCAGAAACTCTGAAACAATCTGTTTATCTTCATGTAGAAATTAACTGAGGGCCAGATGATTTGTTTTCAAGGGAGAGGTCATTGCTGTGTATTATCAGTAAATCAAACCATTAAAATCAGAAGTATGAATGGGTGAGATGAGGACTACTTACTGCTGCATAGTAGAGGGCTTTGACTTATCAAAGCAAACTTTTATATTGGTGAAGAGCTAGGTTTGTCACAATCCTGTTTTCCTATCATGGTGTCTTAAGTAAGTAAACTTCACAAGTCTCGTAGAAGCACCCAGCTCTTGGAATGTTTCAAAACAGAGGCATCAGCTTTAGAAGAAACATTTCTCTTGAAAGGTAGCAGCAGAGATGAAAATTTTCTGACCCCTGGCAGGTTTGGGGTAATGAAGAAAACCAACAGTACTTTCAGTTTCCCTGCACTACTGACTTTAGTATCCTTTGAACAAGAAAAGAATGGGTTTATTTTGTGTTGAACTGCTACTCTTTCCCCACCAGAACCCCCTCAAATATGGTGACCATTCAGAACATAGCAAAGGCGGTTCTTGGCAAAGGTTCAGCATAGCTCTAATTACTGAGGGGAATGTGGTCATGTTGTTAAGGCAGTGGCCTGGGAGTCAGGCCACTGTTCTTGGCTACCCCACCACCCCACCATGTAACCTTGGAAAGTCACGTCTCCCCTCTGCGGCTCCACGTTCCTTGCCATTCTGTGCTTCTTGGCTATTTAGACTGCAAGCTCTGTGATCCAAGCTCTGCCTCTTACTGTTCTAGCTACCACCATAATTATAAGAATTTGATACACGCTGCTTTCAAGCACCCCTTCCCACAGAACTTGTTAGAGCAGCTCTGTCTTCATGAGCAGCAGGGCAGAGATGGGAGTCTAGGCATTTTCTCCACAGAGATTTCTCACCCTTGTCTCAACATATCCCTGTAATTGTGCTGCATCTAGGGACATGGTCATTCTTGTCTGCTTTCTCATTCCCATCCAACAGCTCTTGGAGTAATTTGTGTTCACATGGTTTTCTCCTCATTCACATGTGAGCAGCCAAGACACCATGCCAGCTTCTGCTATCCCTTCCTGGGACACACACGTGCTGTGAGGGACAACCTGCCCCCATCACCTACTAGAAACACCCCAGCATCCATCCTCAGAGACAGTCAGTACAAAGATATAAACTTAAAGCACAAGAAACCAGTGGTTTGTGCCCCAAGGTGCACCTCTATCCCAGCATGTAGCTGTCCTGACTGCTTGAGTAAGGCAAGTGTTCATAGCTGACCTTAGAGGGCTGCTCAACTAGCTAGCACTCCTTTGGATGCTGCAGCCTGATGCAGCCTTTTGGCAAGCAGTACTGTATTGCAAGCACCTACCAGTTCCAGATCTGCCTATGACACTAGAAATTTTTTTTTACTGGGGCTAAACCTTACCTGGACCAGAGGCAGAACTTTTGCAACAAAGTAGCAAGACCTTTCTTGTCACTGTTTTGCACCAAGGATCTTCAACTCCAGGAGTCACCTCTAAGACAGCAGGTCATCCCTCTGCTCGAAAATCTCTTAGGAGGTCATTCCTCAAGGTGCCTTAAGGAGGCAGCATGCTCAGCAGCTGCAAACTCTTACCAATGGTATTACAGAAACCCCAGTTGGTGTCAAGGCTCCCCATGCTGGGCATTGGGTATGCAAACGCAAAAGGACAGTCCCTGCATGACACAAAGGGAAAGAGGTTAAATAGTATTAGTGTGATCATGCTGCAGGGAACTGGTGGTGCTCTGATTAAAACTGGGACATCATCAGCTATCTGCCTTGCACTTCACTTCTTTACATGGGACTTCATTGATGCATGCACATCAATATCTAGAGGTGTACATACATGTATGCATGTACACAATAGAGTATTTAAACACTCCAACATTCATGCTAGGTTAACAGAGTCTAAATGTGCGTGCAGAGGCACATCACCACCACAAGTATCCTCTCAAAATTTGCCCTGTGCTGCCTTTCAAGTGCTCACTGCCCCTTGGGGAACATCCCTCCTCATCTTACCCAGCAGGAACTGTGCACCATTTCATTTCCTCCAGGTTAAGTTAGCAAAACAGACTGGGATTTCTGAAGGTGCATGCAGGACAGGCAAATGATCACACTGAGATATTGTCTACCTCAGCTCTTTCTCAGAGTTTGGCATCGTGTAGTTTATCAGCAAATAACATGTCTTTACTACTGCCAGCCCTGCTGAACCACTGTAGCTGCAGACAAGCAAGCTGTGTTTGCTTCTCTTTCATTTGTCATCAACACAATGGCCAGCCAAGTTCTCCTTCCAGCATCTTACTTGTCAGTAACAACAAACACAGGCAAAAAGGGAAAAGCTGCATTTGGTTGGCTGCAGGGTTGCAGAAGCATAGGTTTGGACAGTTAGAGTTAAAAACTCTTGATATGAAAAACACTGGAGCAAAACAAGCATAAGCAAGCAGGAGTTTAAACCCCAATAAGGTGGTTTATTCAGGTTCTTAGTCTCCTTTCTTTCTGCTCTTGGGATGGTGTTGTGTATAAATGCTCTTTCTACTCTAAATTACGGCCAAGTCCAGTTTGACTGGCTGCTCTAAACAAACACATGGAATTTGCAAGTGGTTTTGAAGATGTTCACTCATTTGTTCTCAGAAGCAGCAACCTTTTCCTTTTCCACTCCTCTTACTCCTGCCAGGCCCCATGAGAAGGGGGAACTTACATTTATATTGCATCCTGGACCGTCCTGAGGTTTGTTGACACTTGCAAAGCAAAAAATATTCAAAGAGTGAAAGAAACCAGAGTCACTCCCTCTCTGCAGCTACCAGCTCAAATTTTGTTGTGGCCCCACTGCAGGGAAGGAGAAAGGGAAGGCACCAGGAATGTTCCATATTATCATTGGAGACAGGACCACAACAGAGGGGAGTTAAGCAGCTTTACCCCTGCAACGAAGCCAGGTACTGTTTCCTCCCAAAGTGAGCTGGGGAAAGGCAGGGAGACCAGGGCAAGCCAGTGAAGCACCCACCCATCCATGGTGAGGAGCTGATGGAACAGGTTACTTTCAACCTAGGCAAGAGCTAAGACAAAGGAGTCCAAGACCAGTGCCTCTAGACAGGAGAGATGTCCTGGTCTGAAACCTGAAAAAAGCAAGGTAAGAACAAACCACAGACAGAACCTCTCTCCTTCCCCTGGCGAAGTTTTTCTTTGCCTAATGCTTTACCAGGCACAGAAAGCAAAAGGGGCAGATGTACCGATTGCTACAGACACAAAAGAGAGACTGCAAACAGCAGGCCATGGACATAACCATACTTCTTAACATGAGCATTTTGGGGCTAGAACAATAATAGTACATACAATGCAGCATAAGAGAAGAAGGGCTCGAATTTGGTTGACAGTCCTTGGGCAAAATGAGATCAAGAAACCCTCAGCAAATTTTCCACTTCACCAGAGATGCACTCAGGATATTCCAGGCATGGATCATAGCCCTGCTGCTTACAGGGCACAGCAATCAGGGCAGACTTTTAGGGGAAAATGCAGGGAAGGACCACGACAGACACTGTTGACGGGAAGATCTCTGGAGTACATTAGTAGGCTGCTGAAAGGAAGGAACAGTTTAGAAACATGAGCACAGAGATAAAAATCTATTCTAAGGTGAGGATGAGCTAAATATGTTAAAGACCTTTCAACACAATCTGGGCACACGTGAAGCGTCTAAATAGTAAACAGCACATTTACTACTGATGGCCTCCTAATTTATTTATGGAGCTTCATTGCCTCACAAATCTTTGTCATCCATTTTGCACACAACTCACCCTGGCACGGGGGAGTGATGCAGCAGCTCTGATCTGCCCAGACTTTGCTACCTGTTTTGGGAGATAAGTGCTAAATGACAGAGGCCTGCAAAACACGATAAGGCCCACGCTTTAAGATGGTTGACTGAAAACACTAATTTCCCAAGTCAAGGATGTTTCACAAGCTGTCTTAGTGCCTCAGAGCACCTCACAAAGGGGAAGGCAGAGGAAATGCAACCACAAAATCACACAGAAGCCAACACAATCAACCCCAGGGTTAGGGAATCCCTCCCTGCATACACATACATGCCTATGCGTATATATATATATCTCCATGTTAGTCACTGCTATGGCAACTAAGACAACAAAGATATCCATTTAAAGGCCCTGCAGTAAGGAGGAAAAATATTTTGCTATATATATCATTGCCTATTGACGTCATAAAATAATTTGAAATAAACTAACCTTTAAGCTTGGATCACACTTATTTCTCCTCTGTAGATATTCAAATAATGTTCACGTCACAATGAGCATCTGTTACCTTCCATGGAAAAAGTAACTGAAAGAAGCTGAGCTAGAAAGTTTGCTATTAAACCACCTCCCACACCCTCACTGAAGAAACAAAAAAAAATATCCTCTGCTAAAATCTATGAAGAGCTGAGTCCTGAAGAGCTTCTTTAGTCATTCCTCAAGCAAAGCCCATGCTGATATCAGACAGAAATTGCCAGTTTTTTGTAATTAGTGAAAATTAAGAACCTGAAGACAGCTGTGACAAGTTAATTTAGCTGAGCATCTAACGAGTTCACTGCAAAGAGGCAAGTTGACAGCTGTGTCTGGGCTGAATTGTAAAAAATAAGACATTCCATATGAAAGTGATTTCAGGAAGCTTGTTTCTACAGCCAAGAGCTTTGCCATGGGACAGCTCTACAGTTCCTTCCCCAGTGCCCAGAGTCAACAAATGCAGCATCTCTCATCCCCTGGCTAGTGGAAGAAGGTGAGAAATAACACCACAGCTTGCTATTCTACCCATAATCATCTACTTACCTTTCACTGGGAAGATCCAGAGGTGCTCGCTCAAGTCACTTCCAGCTCAGTGAGCTTTTTAGCTGGCTTGAAGGACACTGATCTGCCTGCATGACCTACAAGAACCCTGCAGAGTGGGTTGAGACAATCTCAGAGCACGTGATATGCCATACTTCTCTCCAAAGCACCATGAATATTTCAAAGCAAGAGAATTTATTAGAGTTTTTTGATGGTAAATCTCTCTTGCTTAATATGGTGAGCTTGAACAGATACAGAAAAGGCAATGAGTCACTTGAGGGTTGTGGGCCATTATATACTATTAAGTCATCTGCAATCCCATGGTGAACCCATTTGCAATGTGCTGTTACATGGTTTCTTGATGTAATACAGATTGGGTTTGTTCATTCCCTCATTTGCTTTCTTTTTTTTCCTTGTAAGCCAAGCTACAGTATACCAAACAGAGCTAACACAATTCAAGCCAGTCTGAATCAGTCTTATGAGGAGGAATCAGCAATCCCATATGTTTTTAGATGTTTAGAAATTTGCCTTCTCCTATTATCGCTCAGGTCACTTGTTTCCAAAACCTGTGGAATGGCTGCAGTTCTCACCTTCCTGGCCATCTGTCAAGTTTCCCTCTAAGCATAGGGAATCAGATAATTTATTTTACTCCTGGACTGTTGAACAGCACTGACAGTCCACATCCAGCAATATGATGATTCAGGCAGATACAGCATCTTCATATTACTTAACTCCTAATTGCAGTCCACTAGGATACACATTCTGCTTTTGTCCCATCTCCTGTTGTATCCCAAATCTTTCTGCAGCCTCTTCATAGAATCATAGAATAACCAGGATGGAAAAGACCCACCAGATCATCGAGTCCAACTATTCCTACCAAACACTAAACCATGCCCCTTAGCACCTCATCCACCCGTGCCTTGAACACCTGCAAGGAAGGTGAATCAACCACCTCAGCCCAGCAGTCCAATCTGTTCAGATCCCTTTGCAGTGCCATCAGTCACCCCAGCTTTTCTCTACAAAAATCTCCTGAAATATTTTACCTACAGATTGCCTTCTGTGGCTCAGCCTGCTGATGCTTTAGTTATTTACATTGTCCAGTCTCCCTATATATTTTCTCTCATTACAGAGAATGACAGACAGGCATCTTGCTGAGGATCTCATCACTACCCTTCCTCTTCTGCTTATGCCTATACCTGCTTAGGAAGACCATATACTAATATTTCCACTAACAATAGCCTTCTTCAGCTCTGATCTGTGGAAGCTTTCAGAGAATCACATCTACTACAAAACTATCCCTCATCCTTTTCACAGAGAACACTTCCTTTGCTTTCTTCTTCTATCTCCCTTCCTGACTCTCTCCTTCATAGGAGACCATGCAGACATCAAAAAGCCCTTCTCACTGCTTCTTCCTCCTTTTATTAATGCCAGGTGCCACCTCCCTCCCCACCACCCTAATTGGATCCAGATGGGATGTACCAGGTTTCACCTACAAAGGCAGATCTGCCCTTGACCAGGGCTGTTGTTACTGTTGGAAGAAGATGTAGCTGAGATAGGTAAAGACTATGCAAGTACTAGATAGCTGCTGAAAGCCAGAGTAAGAAAAAAAAAGCTATAGCCAGTGGCTGAACAAAATAATTGGATGTTTTGCCAAGGCTGAAGTACTAAAAACATGGAAAGCTTTTATAATACTACACACTGCACCTAGAAAGCTACAGGATCACTGTGGGAGGAGTCAATCAGGCAGCTTTACATCTGACAGCTACTAGTCCTAAGGTGCTTGATCTGCCTGTCAGGGAGAAAAGCTAAGTCTTATACCATGGGCCAGAAATCAGAGTTTTTTCTCTACTCACAAATAGGAATCAGATAAGTAATATGCTCTGAAGCAGAGATTGCAAATGGCTGGCTGCAGAATACCTTGCAACTGATCTCAAAGTGAAGACTGAAACAAGTTGCTATAAAGATGCCTTTCAAACTTCTGCCCCTCTGTTCCTCTCTTATGAGACCTTATCTGGAGTACTGTGTCCAGTTCTGGAATCCTCACCATAAGAAAGATATGGGACTGTTGGAACAGGTCCAGAGGAGGGGTACAAAGATAATCTGAGGGCTGGAGAACCTTCCATACAAAGACAGGCTGACAGAGCTGTGCTTGTTCAAGTGAAGGCTCAGAGGAGATCTTATAGTGACCTTCCAGTACCTAAAAGGAGCCCCCAAGAAAGCTAGAGAAGGACTATTCATAAAGGCTTGTGGTGACAGGACAAGGATGAATGGGTATGAACTGGAGAGGGCAGGTTTAGGCTAGACATTAGGAAGAATTTCTTCACCATGAGAGTGGTGAGACACTGGGACAGGTTGCCAAGGGAATTACTGGATGCCCCATCCCTGGAGGTGTTCAAGGCCAGGCTGGATGGGACCTTGGGTATGTGGGATGTCCCTGCCCATGGCAGGGGTGTTGGAACTACATGATCCTTAATGTTCCTTCCAACCCTAACTATTCTATGATTCTATAAAACAAAGAAGGGGTATGGAGAAATCTAGGCTGAACGGAGCTGTTTGTCAAGAGGATTGAAGTAGAAAGGCAATGTGGAGTTCAAAGCCATCCAGCGAAAATATTTATTATATATAGTTACAAATATGGCCAAACCAAGCCAGAACTAAGCTTTGATGTATAAAATGCTATGGCACAACCCCTACCATGTGTGCTCAGCATGACCAACATCTCCCTTACCCCACTGAAATCCTCCTCGGCTGCAGCGCAGGTACCTTGCCAGCAGAGAGAAGTGTTAGAGCAGACAGGCAGGCTTGGGTGGGATGGTGACAAGGAGCCAGCTGTGCACACAGTTGATGTACACAGTCAACATGCTCTTGATCCTGGGAAAATTCAGAATGGATGTACCTGTTATCCTCTCTGGACAAACTTTCCCAAATTCACCCATTTGGGATTTTTACCCTCTTTGAGGTGAACCTTGGCTTGGCTTTGGGTATTTTTGAGGGCTAGAATGCTGTGGGTTTCTCAGCCCACCGACATTACTTTTTTCTGTCTTTTCTGACTCAAATACACAGCTTTACTGTAGAACACTAGCTTGCTCATCTAAAAGCAAATGGTGTTTGTGTTACCTGAAGCTGGTAACACTATTAGCTTAGACAGCAGTGTCCAGAAAACAGTGGCTTATGCTGCTCGGGATATTTCTTTTAAAATTGTGTGAAGACTAAATGCATGTGTAGGTACAAAATGTAGCTGTACCAGAAAGGGAGTGCTCACTGAAGGACTAGACTCATGCTGTTGATGAAAGCATCAAAGAAATTGAGGAAAAAGTTGATATGTGCATTCAGTAGGTATGAAAGCCCTAAACAGAGGATGTCCTGCAGGCACAACAAACAGTAGACTTAGAAAAGCTCCCTTTGCCTGAAAGGCACAAAGAATTAGATAGGTTTAGTCTGGGAACCAAATGGGGAATAGAAGGACTAACTGCCTTCTCGTAAAAAAAAAAAATAAAAAAACCGGAACCCTCTGCTTTGGCATTCTAAAGCATTAAATACATTAGAGGAGGACTATCCAGAAACTTTTCAGGATATTGCGTATGCTGATTCTTTTTTCCCATACTGTCAGCAAGGTCTTGGCAGGCTGTAGAGGGAAAAAAGTGTCTATAGGATTTCAAAATTGTCATAGATCAGTGAACTCAGTCAAAGTCTACAACAGTCATTCAGAAATGACCCCATTTCTTCTTTCATCTTAGTGATTCTACTAGTTTCATCCATTTGGTCACTTTTCTTCCTTTTTTGTGTTTGTCCTGCAAAACAAAACACTGCTGCCATGTTCCTTTGCTGGAGCTTCACCAAGAATGGACCTTCTCAGAGGAGCTTTGCTAGCTATGTCCCAAAGTCACAGCATGGCAAAACATTGCCATGGAGGAAATGTCCTGTAACATGATGCTGAGGACAGGACATAAAGGTGAGCTGCTTTAATCATGTTGGTTTACAAGATATGGGTAAAGTTCTGCAAAGTCCTCCCAGGTGGATGTCAGTTGAGTTGGCCAGATCCTCAGTGGATATAAATTGTCATAGTTTCATGCAAATCATCTGGAAAATTATACCACGGTTGGCAAGCTGCTAAGATAACAAGTATACCACAGGGCAGTGCCAACTATGCTGGCTGTAGATCTGACCCATTAGCTGTACTGGTAGTATCAGCTTATGTGAACATTTTTGCGGCTCTGGTAAACCTGGAAAAAATGACATTTCCATGGGTTTGATGAGAAGTTAAACATTTGATGCTTTGGTCTCAATTTTTTTGCTGTGTTCCACAAGATACAAAGGGCAATATTTCACGAATGGCCTTCTCTTTTTTCCCTCTTTTGGGGCAAATGTTGGAAAATGTGTTATCTGTGGAATTTCAGAACTTTTTCTTTAATGCAAAACACCAAAACCACCAGAAAAAAACACATTCTTCTGGAAAATGTACGAGTTAACTTTGCCCTATGCCAAAATTGCATACTGCTATTCATCATTCTGCTTCCCACCTATGTACTCCATACATCTCCAAAAGCCTTACCATGGCAGTCAAGGTTTAAGAAGCAGCTAGACAAAGCCACTTCTTCTGAAACAGGTATTCCCCACACCTATGTCCTTCCACAGAAGAAACTGGACAGCTGTTCTTTGTTGATATACAGTCTCCTAGGCTTTTCAGCAAATACATCCAGGAACCTGGATACAGGTAAGGCACAGGACTACACCACCTCTATCCACTGGGCCCTAGCACATTCACAGGGGACTGGAGACCTTCTGCATGTCACTGGGCTCAGTTGTCCTCTTGGTGCTCAGCACCAACTGAGTACAGATCTATTCATTGCTTTTCTCCCTTATTCCTAAGCCAACCAAAACAATCTTTGTGCTGGAGAGCAAGTTACCTGTGACTTAGGACCCTTATTTTTGAGCTAGAGGTGAACAGAAGATATGAGTTTCCCAGATAATCTGTAGAACATGCTGGTGGCAGATGGTATATAAATATTTGTTTCCTTATTACTCAAGAAGGGAAAACAGTTGGGAAAGCAAAAGTTTCTTCATTTTTTTTCAAAAAAATTAAGTTAATGAATGGAAAAAAATCATCAAACTTCTGAAATTCTTTTTGATAAACAGGATTTTGTCTTAAAAAAAAAAGAGGGACTTGGCAAGGCCAAAGGCTGCTACTTTTCATTAGGACAAGATGATGGTATGGCAGGAATGCAGGACAGAGGGGTGCAGATGTGAGAAAACATTTAGGGAAAGACACGCGGGGATTAGAGAAATGCCTGTTCCCAAAATGGGTTGATCTGAGGTAAAGGAAACCTTTGGGATAGGAAGATAGTACCCCCCTCCTCCTTTTATACTGGATATAAACAGTTTTACCGTATTTCCACCAAGGAGGAGAAGAAGAAAAAAAAGAAAAATTTTTCTGCAACACACACATGTTCCCCATTAATTAGGAGGACTGCTGTTAACAACACGTTGCACCAGAGCTGCCAAGAACTGTCAGACGAAGAACAGGGAAGCCCACGGCGGAGGCTCTACTGCCTCTCAGGGGAGGCCAGCTTGCCCGGCCAGCAACCCAGTCTCAGCTCTCTGGCTGGGTCAGACCCCCACCGCAGAAGGGTAGCAGGGGGTACAGCAGGCAGCTGGGCTGGAGGCAAGGCAAAATGCCTGGGCAGCCCCTGTCAAATTCCTCCCTTCTGTCTCCATCCAGCTACAGACATTTTCCACAGAAATCCTGGCTATGTTCACTTTTGGTTGAGACTTTGGGACTATTTTTGGCTTTTTAAAAAATGCATAGGAGAGGTACCTTCTATTAACATAAAGAAAGACAAGGGGAGAGCTGCCTTATGCTTTGATTCAGCTATACCACCATAAATCTACATCCAAACTGGCGTTAGCGTCATGGACTTCTCTAGCCATTATTGGCACAGAGTGCTGAATGCTGGCTCTTAAGCATCTCTCATCTTCACACCTCCTTTCAGCCACTTCAAGGGCTGCAAGCAGCTATGTCCTCCCACCAGACGCCCTTGTCTCGACTGCCTCCTGAACTACACCCTTCCTTCAAGTGC
Organism: Piaya cayana; assembly: GCA_013389865.1. Taxonomy (NCBI): domain Eukaryota; kingdom Metazoa; phylum Chordata; class Aves; order Cuculiformes; family Coccyzidae; genus Piaya; species Piaya cayana. The sequence goes on from WAAB01022937.1 coordinate 92,902, forward strand.
AGCGGGTACCTGTTTGGATTCACCACTGGATGTGACCAAGGTTGCACACTGTTATGTACACACAGGACTGACTCACATTGGGATGAAAGTGGGGTCCTGAACTATTTTTTTCCTCTTTAAATGAATGTAGGAAATAATGTTGCAACAATGCGGCAAAGTTCATTGCAGGACCTCTGAGGAGTTGGAGATGATCTTATTTTAAAATAAAAATTATTTGTCTCACACTTGCATACTCACAGGCACCAAGACATGTCCAAGCAGTCAGTCCATCAGGAGGCACCAAGATGCTTGACTCCAAGCGGAGAGCCCAGGTTCCCTTGCAAGAATGCTGAGGATGAGAGATGCCAGCTGTCGTGATCTTCTTGTGTCTCCTGGACTCATAGGAGGTTGGTGATGATGTGCTTGTTTTGGATCTGCCTTTTTGTACTCTTTAGGAGCTGACAGGGATTAGGCTCTCCATCCTGTCCCACCTCAGTGAGTCATTTGAATTTACTCACTGCCCTCTCTGTCCTGATCTGGGCATCCTGAGAAGCTGCACGTAGATGTCCTGATGATCTGCTAATCGAGATCATTCTTCTGCTGCTGCCTGCATGCCAGACGCTCCATTTCTGCTTCACTCAGACCAAGAAGCACCTCTACTACAAGTCTCCATGGCAGAAACAGTCAGAGAGGGAAAAGCTGAAGACCTCTATCCTTTCCAATAACTGCTGCATAGATGTCCATAAGGCAGTGGCATTTCTGTACAAACTCCAGCCCTCTCAGTGCTGGGATGCAAAGCTCTATGATTGCATACCTACATTTCACGAACTGGGCCAAGTGAAAACATCTAACACTCATCTAAGATGAAAAGTTTGGAATACTAGAGCACTTTGCCATTCTCACTCTTTCTTTCAAATCCCTAAAATGCTGCTGCTGAGCACTGCAACATTGCAGTTTTGTGAAGTTTTATATATACAACGATGCACCTGGTTTTATGCTAAAACCCACCACTCTCTTAACTACACACATTCAATGTTATCTCTACGAATGTCATGAGGAAATCGTCAAAGCTGTTGTCCAAAGAAGCGCTATCTTGTTCTTGGAAGGAAAGTCCTTTCACACATGTAGAAAAAAAGCCTGGTATAGATTTTCAAGAGCAGGTAGTGACATGAGTGGGTTCTCACATATCCAAGGCAAGGATATCTGAAGGGCTTTATTTTCAGGTTGTGCTAAGACTGCCTTTCTCCTAACAGCTTACCTCCTAGGTGCCTTGAACTGAAAGTGGAAAATGCCTCCAGAAGTACAAGGATTCCGGAAGAACTAGAGCAGACGGGAGCCCTCAGCACAAGAAAGGCAAGGACCTGTTGGAGCAGGTCCAGAGGAGAGCCACTAAAATGATCAAAGGCCTGGAACACCTCCTGTATGAAGAGAGGCTGAGAGAGTTGGGAAAGCTTGGAGAAGATTCTGAGATCTTGCAGACTTTCAGTATTTAAAGGGGGCTTATAAGAGTGATGGGGAAAAGAACATTTTTCAGGGCCTGTAGGAATAGGACAAGAGGTAATGGTTTTAAACTAAAAGAGAAGTTTAGACTAGATAGTAGGAAGAATGGGTTTTTTTGCTGAGGGTGGTGAAGCACTGGAATGGATTTTCCAGAGAGGTGGTAAATGCCCCATCCCTGGAAACATTCAAGGTAAAGTTGGATGGGGTTCTGAGCAACTTGATGTAGTTGAAGTCGTCCCTGCTCACTGCAGGTGAGTTGGACTACAGGACCTTCATGGTTCCTTCCAACCCAAACCATTCTATGATTCTGTGAATTTTCCAGGACGAAAGTCAACTGGAGTCATTTAACAGCATGAATATAGGACTACTGGATCTCAGTGCATATTGGGAGAACTCAGATCATGTGCTCTGATCCATGTGAGTTAAGGGGAACATTCAGACTGAACTTCAAGAGGGCACCACAGTGCTGTTTTCCAGAATACATGCTAAAGTTTTTGGCTAAAATACTTCAGTTTGGAACAGTTTATCTTTTGGAAAATATAAAGAATTTCTGTAGAAAGCCAACAGCTTTTGTCATATATACACCTGATCCTTCTGTTAAAAAAAAAACATTTATATATATAAGGGAAAGAGAAAAAGCAGCCTACATTAAAACTTTCAAATATGTTTTCAAATACCCCTTCTAATGACATCTGAAAATCTAATTTACGGTTTGGGCCACAATGCAAGAATCAACGGCAGTAAGTTTGACATCTGCCTTGTTTCAGTACTGTGGGGGGAAGGGAGGTTTGGCAGAAAGCTGTACTGTCATGTGGAAGTCTCAGAAATGATTTGTCTTCTGGCTAATACTCTTCCACTGCAATGATAAGTCAAACAGGCTAGTACCACGGCAACAGCTCAGAGTCCTTAACAATCACTATGGTTATTTCACATCACTTTGGGGCTACCCCAGTTCACACTGCTAATGCTCAAGACATTATTTCATAGTGATTTTGTTAAATGAGTGCAATTTGATATATGAATAACACTCACATTCATTTTAATACGGATCATGTTAGCTGCACTTCTGTCTGAAAATGTAGAGAAGGCAAGCTAAAACACTATCACAGTTTTAAAATAAATGCACAGAGATGGACTACAGTCCATATGAGCAGAACAGCCATGTGATTTCTCTCATTTATCTTACTCGCTGGACATAACCTCCTAAGGAAGGTATTGAGAAGAAAGTGGGGACTACCATGTTCTTAACCCCACACATCTCATGTACCCTGAAATGAGAGTAGCCTTGGGTGAGAGCATGAAGTATGAACAGTCAAGGAGAATATTGCCTGACTAAATGAGAAGTAACAGAAGGGGTCTGTGGTTCCTCTGTCAGTGCCATCCCCGCCCCACCCCTCCTTAAAAAAACTATCAGCTTTCTAAATATCATAATTTGATGTACATAATTTGAAGAAGTAACAAAGCGCTACCAACCCTGAACAAACACTTTGTTTAGGAGCCTTTCCTGATGAGACAATGTAAATAACGCTCAGAGGTAAGCATGGCCATAGCTGACGGAGTAACTTGACCATGGACAGAGACCAAGAGCAAAATGACAAAAAAACCCCAAGCCAGCAGATTGCAATGGCTCAGCATCAATTTGCTGGAGGCCTAGTATGGTCTCTTATATCAGAAAGAGACAGGAAATCCAAGAGGCTTCCACATAGCAGTTTTGGTGATGCTCTCGACCACAGCTTGCTATCCTATCTGACAGCACTGATGCCCAAAAAAGCCACAACACTCCTGAGCTGGTGTTTCTTGCTAGTGCTGCACATCTGATTAACAACAAGAGATTCCTGGTTTGTCTCTTATGTCCTTTTGTATTGCCATTCATTACTCTCTGAAAACATAGACCAGGTTTTCCAAGGCAAAACTTTGGAGGACCAGGTGTCCCACTCAGTGTCAAATTACGTAAGCTGACAGTAATACCTGAGCCTTCTCTGACCAAGAAAGCAAAAAACCAAAAAAACCAAACAAAAACAATAGAAACCAGCAATTTCAAAAGAGGAGGATTCAGACCCATTTTTGAGAGAACTGGATAATGGTGTATTCTGCAGTTAAGCCTCTTAAAGGGTTTCTGGTTTCAGAAATATTTTTTAAAACCTCACTGTTTCTGGTGCTTTCCAGAGTTATCAAAATTCCTTCAAAAGCCCACTCAAGGTTAAAGAAGAAAAATTATGTTATTCTAATTGAACAAAGGATTAGTTTTTTGGAAACACTGTTGTAAAACAGCAGCTAGAAAACCAGAAAGACTCAAGTTTAGAGTTTATCTTGTATTCATTTCTTGCTGTTATGTCACATGGGATTTTTTCCGAGGTGTTCCTTCTCCAGAAAGGTGCTTCAAAGCAGTTCTAAAAAATCCCCTGTTGTTTGTTTAGTACTGTAGGGAACCTCATCTTATTCTGCAGCCTTTCTTTAGCAGCTTGAGAATACACAGAGCAGTGATATTTCTACCTAAGCTCATAATTTCTTTCAGGAAGTCACCAAAATTGGAGCTACGAGTTCATATTACAAATATACTAATTGTATGCCTTAAGATCATTTCTGTATACAAACAAATTCAGTTCAGTTTCAGCTACTGCAATCTCCCCAATAACAATTTCCCATGTTTACATCCATCTGAAGTGTTAAAGCTCACTGGAAACAGTAGGGGTTTCTGATTATTTTTCTGTTTGATCATCCTGAACAACATACTCAGGATATTTTCAAAAGGCTGACTTTTTGGCAGCTGGAATGCTGGGTTTTTCAGTACTACTTGTCCTTCTTTCTATGCCTGCCTAATCTCCTTGCCTGCTGCCTAGTGAAGATGTTAATTCAGAGCAGAGCTGGCAGCAGTCCCCCTGTCACCCCAGGGGGTTCCTCCTAGCAGTATGCAGACAGTCATTAGACTCCGACTATAGTCTGTCAGGCAGTCACTAGTCCCTTGTCCAAGCCAAATGGGAACGTCACATCATGTCAACTCATGCCATAAAATACGTTTTAAATCCCCGAGGGCAGCTACCACATCAGGTTGGCTGATTAGAAAACAGATGCTAAAGTGTAGGGAATGGTACTGAGGTCTCTTGCTTGCATGGAAGAGGAACAGTTTAACACTAAACCAGTGATGAACAAAAGAAGTGGTTGAGCCAGGTTCAGCCAAAGCCATTTTTGGCATATCTGCTTAACTGATCTGCCTAATTAAGAACCTAATTTAAGTATGAGAATAATATACTGCCTCAGCTGTCAGGAGGTGAGACAGCTACAGCCAAGGGTCATCTGTATCCTGTAGGAGGATGAAACACTTTCTAAGACTCTCCTTCTCTTTTCAGTGACTATAGGTATCCTTGGGCATTTTGTGGCATAACTTGTGGTTAGCATAAAGACATGCCTGTAACCTTGAACATTCTACCCCTATGATCTGCATCCCATGGAAACACATACCCATTGTAAAAGGACTATATGACAGTAAGAAGGAAAAAGGAAAATAAATTCCACTTGGAACAAAAAATAAATTCCAATAAAATCATATTTTCTTCCTTAAATTGAAATAACTTTTCATTCTTATAATGGGAAAATTTCCCAAAGTCTATAACTGGGTACTCTTGAAAAGGGATTTTCTGGTAAGAAACTGTTTCTCTAAAAATGTGTACATAGCTCTCCCAGGGATCAGGATGATTCAGAGTTGTTGGAAATGTTTAGTAGTTATCTGTAGTGAGATGGCAATATTTGGGTTATTTAGACTTCTGATGAATATGGATCATTATAAATAGTTCATTATTGAGCATATAAAATATGGATAACTTGACAACAAATTATTTTCACTAAACACAAATGCAGGACAATCAATATTGGAAAATGATAAATTAAACCATTCACATGCCCTATATTCACCATAGTTTCTTGGGGTGAGGGTGTGTGTGGTGGAATCTAAGTTAAATAAGGAGTAACTAACAAAGACATATATTCAGTGTGCATCGCAGATCATAAAGGCAACAAGACACTGGAAATCCTGAAACCGCTTCTCTCAAGCTGGAGCTGCCAGCTGAAACTGAGAAATACGGATCCTTTTTTTCCCTGATAAATTCTCAAAAGGATCCACCTGCCCTTCCACTCCACTTAGGCACCAAGTTGGTAGCACCATGGGTAATGGAGGAAGCATTGCTCTGATTTCTGTGCCACTGTGTGGCACTGGCATTTTATTCCTGTTTTGCACACCCTGTGCTGCAGCTCCAGCTGTCCATCCAGGGCTGCTCTGCAAACTGACAGGAACTCATGGGTGAGAAAGCTCTGATCACCTCTGTTGAAAACACCTGGATCACTTGTGCGCTACTTGCCTCTGCAAGGAAAGTGAGCAGAGGTGATCCTTAGAGCAAGAGGGGTTTTGCTGCCCACGGAGGTAGGACTGTATGCTGATGCTAATGGCAGATGCTGTCCGGATTGCTCAGGGAGTGACGGGAGAGGTGGCTCTTTCAAAAACATCCCAAGTTCACAGAAAAACTCACATATTTTTTAATCTTCATGCCTTCTTGCTGAGTGTACCTCTGGGTTGCCTATCTGGACAGAGAGATGGCTGCAGGGGGAAGCAGGGTGGGCAGAGGCAGCCACCCCAAGGGGCAGTCTGGGCAGCAGGGGAACAGGGTGAGCTGGCCCTGAGATGAATGTGTGGCTCTGGCCTGGTGCTTTGTCTGTTCAGGAGAGGAGCCGGCAGCAACGGGCGAGCCAAGTCAGAGCATAGCCAAGTGAGAATGTTCTGGCAGCCCTTTCTGGCGGCCCAAGCAAAGTTATTTATCACTTTGTGCGTTTTCCTTCTCATCTGTGTACAGCCGGCTCCAATGGCTCAGCTTGCATTTTGCCTTCCAGAGCCAAGCCAGTCCCTTGGCTGTGCTCAATCTTGGCTGTCCATTCATGCCTTCTGTCTCCTCCAGCTCTGCCTGGAGCAATGCAGGATCCCAGATTAGGGTTAGGTGTCTATAGCCAAGAAAGAGATCGAAGCATCAGCATCCTACACCAATAGCAAAGAGCACATTTCTCCTCTAGACAGGCAAATGCTGCTCTGCTGTTTACTCTGGCCGGGGAATCACACAGGGTTGTTTCTGTGGCTCCCAGGCAGCCTCTGCTGGGGAGCTCCAGTGCCTGCCGGCGGCTATGAGACATTTTCTTTCATTTATTTTAGGGATTGTGCCTTCATGCTTATTTTTTCCAAATCGGTGGATGTAACAACAGTGAATTTCCAGCAATTTTTTCCAGTTCTATGGACTCTTTTCCATACTGCTGGTGTATTTTGCCAAAATATCTAACACAAGTGTCTAAACCGGGCTTGCAAACAACACCAGCTGCATTCAGATATTTATAAGGCTCACATTTGCTCTTGGTAAGGGCACACTTACACACTTACTTTGAGCTACAAGAAGGGTCGCAGAGAGGATCCGGGGAACTACAGGTCTGTCAGTCTGACCTCAGTGCCAGGAAAAGTCATGGAACAGGTGATCTTGAGTGCTATCATGA